>JAHKKF010523346.1:8725-32484 GCA_019740295.1 Labeo calbasu | reverse complement strand
CGTGCTCTTTGTCACACATTCTGCTCTTTTACTTTTCTGATGAATAATTTGTACCTGTTTAAACATTCTTCTCTCTCAATAAATATTGCATAGCTTTTTGTAATAAATCATAAATCACATGTTTCTCTATTATATTTTGGAGTACTGCAATAAAACTAGCAAAATTGTCCTATTTGTAATGGTTCTATCAATAGATAGTCTTCGACTCAGACTGTTTAATCTTGTTTGTTTCTTAGTTTCACAGTTCTTCTTCTTCATAAAGTCAATATGATGAGACCACTCACATCCCAAAAGGGTGTCCTGTCCTTCCACATGACATTGAATAAGTCCAGGACACAGGTACGATACATCACAGACGGCCTGCCAACTATAAACTATAATCACATGACCCATTCCACCCCCACCTCCAATATTGTGTGTGTCCTCTGAACTTTGACAATCGGTTTAAAGTGTGTGCTGTTTTCGAAAGTGCAAGATAAATCGAGCAAATTTCATCCATTTTGTAATAACCTGAAAAGCTCTAGAAATTTTGGCCCACAAATCATTTTTGTGCTCCATCACGCCGATGTATTATTTATTAAATTGCTTTATTTAGGAACTCCTTTAACATTTAAAAGCACCCTTTTCGGTGTAATTCAGGTCACATCTTACATAATGAACAAATGACCTAACTCCTCTGCAGCTGCGTGTGAATCGCATCCACATCTGATGTTCCGCCGGACTCACGCAGAGGTCTCCGTACCCAACCGCCAGTGCAAGCTCCATTTCAGGAATGCAAATGCCTCGGGCTCTGACAGCCTGTGATTTATCTCCTCATCTATCCTTGCACACATCTGCCTTTGCCCTTGTGTCTGCCTGTTGCTCATTCCACCCTCCCTTTCTCGCTCCCTCCCTCTCCCAGGAGGCCAGGGACTCCCCTGCCTGCCCTCGGAGTTCGCCCAGGGCAGCGTTACAGCCGTCTCTGACCCCGCCACCCACCACTCCTCACCCGTCGTCCTGCTAGGGTCAGACGGTGCAGTGGCGGGATAAGAGGTCCCTTCTCCCGGAGGAGAGTGGCTCTGAACTGCCACAAGCGCCGGTGTGAGTCTGTGAGCCGCTGCCACTGCAGCCCGCTAAGTGCTTTACAGTACAGCATGAAAACACAAGTGACCTAATAACCACACTCGCTCTCTGTCAACAAGGATTACGCTCTGCCTGGAGTAAGAGGAGGCTGCTGGCAGGCAGGCAGCGCTGTGTGTGTGTGTACGTGTGTGTGTGTGTGGACAAACAGAGATGCAGGTTAGTTCTCCTCCTGACAGAGCTGCAGGAGAGCATCACAAGAGCTGCAGCAGGGCCGTCGAGCCTCCCAGCGGAACGGTCCCAAAACCCCCCGTCTAAAAGCTTTAAACAACTGCTTACAATTCCACAGCGTCTACGCTGCTCCTCTCTCAACAGGCAGTGTGAGCAAGGACGTCTGCGGGCTCTCCACTGTTTGTCTCATCTTCGTGGCCTCTGGCCCCGCACGCAAACACACACACGCGCGCGCGCTTCTCGAAAACCGAGCCCCCTGCACCTCGCGCGCCACCCCACCCTGATTTCTCATTTACTAGTCCACACTTGTGCGCAGGCTGCTGAGAAATGGACGCCTGGTGTGAGGTCAGGTGTGATTCATCACGCTGCGTCTGGGCGAAGAGTTGACATTCGTAAAGGCACTCGCTCTGCTGCCATTGTAATTGAGTCTCCTTGTCTTTTCTAGGACACCAGCAAATATAACTATGTCAGGACGCCTCACAGCTATATTTTACCCAGCTCAGTGAGAGAGACAAAGGGCGAGTTATCATTTGGGCAGCAGCTAAAGAGAGGGAGGGAGACACATCTGGACATCTGTAAGGTGGGGTTTTGAAGGCTGGGGTGGTGCTTTTACAAGAGGGGTCGGTGCGATAAATGAAACTCAAATGTTACATTGGAAACATTTTGAAGAATGCATTTTTTTCATAGGCCTGGTATTTTTTGGTCAATATGTTGTCTCAGATGTGTTTCCTAAAGAATTCTTGCACATTTAATAGTATGTTCATTATAAACAAATATTAATTTGTATTCACATATGTTTCAGATTTATTGATGCAGTTAAGGTCAAAAGTTTACATACACCTTGCAGAACCTGCCAAATGTTAACTATTTTACCAAAATAAGAAGGGTCATATAAAATGCATGTTATTTTCATGTATTTACTTCTGAAGCATCAGTGAGCATTTGAACCTTCTATAATAGTTGCGTATGAGTCCTTCAGTTGTACTCAGTGTGAAAATATGGATCTCAAAATCATACAGTCATTGTTGGAAAGGGTTCAGATGGTTTAACTGTTTAACAGTTTAACTGTTCAGGACAAACAAGAGACTCATGAGCAACTATCACTAAACAAAAAAAAACAAAAAAAAAAAACAGCTGTGGATCATTCAGGTAACGACACAGTATTAAGAATCCAGCGTATGGAAACTTTTGAATGGGGTCATTTTTAGAAATTTAACTATTCTTGTGATATATCTTGTGAACTATATGTAAATGTCTTTTATGTAAAATATCTTATTCAGGTCAGTACTAAATAAAAAATAACAAAAACATGCATTCTGTATGATCCCTCTTATTTTGGTAAAATAATTAACATTTTGCAGATTCTGCAAGGTGTATGTAAACTTTTGACCTTAACTGTATAATATATAATAAATATAAAATAATTCAAATATAAATCATAGTTACTCTATGATAGTTACTGAATAGATGAAATGTGATCGTAATATACATATATATTTCTAGATATATTATATATAGGTTTCTAGATATATATATATATATATATACAGTTTTCATGATTCTTTGTTGAATAGAAACCTTTAATATAAATTCAAAACTAAATGTGTTAACAAATGCAAATTTAGTAACAATGCAAAACTCTTTATTATCAGTAAAAACAAAGAAAGAAAGAAAGAAAGAAAGAAAGAAAGAAAAAGAAAAAAATATATATATACTTTTCTGATTTTTTTTTTTTATATACAGCTTTGCCTTTAGAGGAATAAATTGTGTTTTTTTTAAAAAAACCTAAAAATAGAAAACATTTATTTTAAATTGTAGTAATATTTCGCAATATCAGTGTTTTTGCTGTATAATTTGGTAGTATTTTAAAAGTATTTAAAAATCATACGACACCAAACTTTTTCAAGGGTAGTGTAATGAAAAAGAAACCACAAAAACTCTTCCTCTTACCCTTAAGAGTATAGAGCTATACAAATTATATGGATAGGTACTACTCAGATACTTTGGCCTTGTGAAGTATGAAGTGAAATGTCTTTCATATTAAAAATTCAAAATGACATCTCAGTCAGATGCTTTGAGATCTGTGAGAGCTATATACTGTGAGCTCATAAGATCTTTTTCTTAAAAAGAAAATCTTAGATGCCATGAAAGTTTACATTTATGCATTTGACAGGTGCTTTTATCCAGTGTCTTATATTGCATTCAACCTTTACATTTGATCAGTTAATACATTGCCTGTGAATCATAACCAACGACTTTACCATCTTGCTTTAATGTTTGAGGCAGCACGCGGCGGTGTTGTCTACAATTGACCATCATAAAGAAGAAGTGTTTTTTCTTTCCCGTGTGAAGCCATCAATTATTATCTTTCTCTTATGTTTACATTCATGCAGAATTCTTTCCTATTCAACAGTTGACCTACAGCTTGAATTCAAAAATGTATTTTGTGCTGTTTTCACATGCTTTCACAGACTTCTCACTGAAAAAAAAGTAGTCTTGCTAGGTCAAGACCACAGCTGGGTCATGAAGTAAAAAAAAAAAGGAAAAAGTAAGAAAGAAATCAGGCCTTTGTTGACATTCATGGGGCAAAGGGCCTGCGCACATTTGCAGAGGTCATCGGAAAGTAAACACCTATTAATGGTTACCTGCTTGACGAACAGATAAGCAGGTCACGGTAATGATTAAGCCACAGCTTGCTGGGTTACAGGCCATGTGTGCACAAAAGCATGCTGGGTGTATACAGGTCTGCGTTGGTGCTAAAGAAACAAATAGTAATCGGTATAGGACAACAGCCTTTGAGCCGTGATGTATCAGAGCACTGAGACACACACACACACCTGCGAGAGCCATAAAAAACACACTTGTCAACAGCCATTAGCACATTCATGCAGGTACTGTGTAGTGGGTGGCTTGTTGACTGTACAGCGCAGGTTAGCGAGAGAGAGAAAGAGAGATAGAGAGAGAAAAGGAGGTGGGGGGGGGGGGGTTGTAGATAGAGAAAGAACGAAAGAAAAGGGAAAAAAAACGTTCAAGTTCACAAGGTCATTTCCAGCCCAGGGATAAAGTAAACTGAGCGAAACTGCACAAGCTGCAACTTATCAGCCCGCCTGCATGCCAGAGCTTTCTCCTCTGTGTGTGTGCGTGTGTTTTAATGTGTGCGTTTCACAAAACAAAACAGAACAAGATGATCGCTTTTGGTTCAAGTACTTGTATCTTCCTCCGCTCAAAAACTGTAATCATAAACTTTCTCATGATTCATGCTATTCACAGAAATCTCAAACAGTTTGACTTGGGTAGAAAACACACACACACACACACGCGCAATCAGTGCCGTCATGGATATTCATAAAACAGAATTAGGAATTAGACTTTTTGAACCCCTCTATTTGGAATAAATCTTGAAATCACGTCCTTGAAGAAACAAATATTCACTTTATAGTTTTTAGAATAAATTGTTATCTTGGTTTGGTGCATTCATCAAATTGTATGAGCTGATCAAACATTTCCAGTGCATAGTGTTATCTTAATGAACAAAATCTTCGACTTAATGAAAGCGGATATTCAAGGCTATTTCAAGGCTTTCCGCTCAGTGACAGGACACAGGCAGTTCCTTTTCTTTCACACCAAGAATTTTTTTGTCCTTGGTGGTCTTAAAAAGCGTCCGTGGGGTAATCGTAAGCATCATGAAAATGTGTTTTTACATAAATAAATTAATTGTTCAAATATGTCGAGCTCTCGCGCTGGTGTAACAGAGATATTTACACTTGAATCCTCCCTATAAACAAACCACCCTAAAAAAGCCATTTGACCTTTTTCCATCAATTACTTTGAGATGTGGGTGTGAGTGTTCTGTGAACATGCAGAAATTCCAGACATAATCAAAGTAACAGCTAACTAGAGCTTTTAATACTCTAGCTGCGCTACTAAATACTCAAGAGCTTAATTCAAAATGTTGTTAATGTTTCTATAAAAGAGTGGAATTTAATTGTTTGTTTACCCCAGCTCCTTTCTGGAGGTCATTTATTGCTTTTAATTGGTCTCCTATAATGTACTGTCACCAGGCCGGGTTTTCTCAAGAGTGCTTTAAGTAAATCTCCGCTATTTGGTATCTATCTCTGTGCTAATTCCAAAGGTCAGGGGTAGCCGTAGCAACTCCGGTCGTGTTAATTAAGAAATGAGAGGATTTCGCTGGTCACCATCCCTCAAGCTGCATATTCCAATAGAAACTCCCTTGAAACAGTACTAAAAACATACTTTGAAAGGAGTAAGGAAATATAAATGCCAGAAACCCTTGCATAAATAACTAGGAGTGGGAGAGCTGTCTATCTCACCCCGGGAAAAAAAAAAAATGGTTGTGCTTAAAAAAACGTAGAGAAGGAAAGGGTCATCTGGTTTCCATTAGAAAGATAAAATGGTTCACTTGGAGCCTTTTACCAGCCTCTTTGTTTCTGGGAGGCGTCCATGCTTCTCTCTCCATCATCAGCCAGTTGACACAACATTAAAGGCTTCAAACGGCCAAGCCGGGCCCCTTAATCAAAAACTAATTGTAATAGATATTGGAGGAGTGCTAACACTCTGACCGCTCGGGCTGGTATCAGTGGTCCAAAGCTTGAGATACCATTAAACACAACACAGACCTGATAGCTGCCACAGGGTAGAAAAGAAGAACCAGAAGCAGAGGGGGGAAAAAAGCGTGCTAAGTGCTACATGTGGTTGAAAAGACACATGCGCTGTGAAACCGCACTCCACAAGATAAGTTCACCGCTGTCCTGTCAAGCTGTGTTAGTTAGCAACAAAAAAGGAATTCGAAAACAAAACATGAAAGCGGTCCCATCGAGGCAGACGGGAACAAGGCTGAAAGGCCAGGAGAAAATGTCAGTTTGGGCAAAACACCCGACCGGCCGTAGAGTCTTATCGGTCCCGGGAGGATCGCTTCATATTCTTTTCCTCAAAATATTTCTGGAGGACTCTCTTGAGAATGAGCCATGACACATTTCTTTGTAATTTTTTTTTTTTTACAGCTGTCTGTAAGTCATCTAAAAATAGATGTGTTTTCTAATTGTATGCAACAGCATTCTGTAAAAAGACAGTAAAATATTGACTTGATGAAACAGAGCGATAAAACGACAGAATCTAAAAATGCTGGGTTAAAAACAACCCAAATTGGGTTATTTGGTAACCCAGCGCTGGGTAAATAGTGGACAGAACACATGCTGGGTTATTTTGACACAGCTGGTTGGGTTAAATTTTTTTAGCAAACATGCTGGGTTATTTTAAGTCAACTATTGTTTAAAAATTATTATATTGCTGGTTTAAAATGGACTGGAACTTATAAAAACACAGAATTACTAGAGGCAACAGTAATAATCAAAAGATGAACATTTATTATTAAGCAAGAACACATGGACAAAATATAAGACAAACTGAATTTATTTGGGTGAATACAGCATAGTTTACAATATTACATACATTTAAACTGAGCCGCTGAAGATGCAGTGGATTACATTTGTTTGTGAATGGAATGCGCCTCCCGATCTACATATATCCGTCTATGTTCGCGCGAATCATTCGTGATCCAGCTTTACTTACAGCAGAAGTGAGTATAAGCATTTTTTTATGAATCTTCGCGATCGCCTTTCCTTATAACATGGTAGTTAGAAAATTTAGCGGGTAAATACGGCTAAAGTAAACATGCTCGTCACTCCACAGAGAGAAGAGGGGCGGGGCGAGCAGAGCTCATTTGCATTTAAAGGAACAACCCCTTAGTATAAGATGATTTTTGCAGAACTCATTTTGACAAGGTGAAAAGGGTGTTGTTTTACAAAACCATTGAGAATTTTTAATCAAAGTATATTAAAGACTTTTCATTAAGACCCTAAAGAATCATATCAACTTGTGGAAAATGGGCATCAGATGACTCCTTTAACAAGCATTTTAGATAAAAAATGTAACATTTAAAAATAGAATTTTAACTTTAGTGTATTAAACCGTTCTCTGTAATCACTTTTTACTGAAATAGCACTAATTCTCATGCCGATGTGTCGCTGAAATCTGAGCCAGTGAAGGGCTGCTGTTAGCCGGGTTCACTGCGAACTTCAGACCGCGGCTTTGTGTTTCACTCGTAGCTGAAAGATGCCGTGACTGACGCCAAAAACTGCCCATAAACAAACAGTACTGACATTAGAGAACATATGTTAAGATTAAACTCAGTATAATAATGAATAAAATCCATATATTTCATCAAGGCAAAAGGAGTTTCTATCCTGCGACACAACCCTGCTGACGCAGCTGACTGACATCTCATCCTTATGTTGTGTTGCGTAAAATAACACAATTTACAGCACAGTAAAGACTTTATAAATGAAATAAAATGTATACAAACCTATATTTCACTGTTAGCTGCTGAGAACCGCTCTCTCCTGTAGAAGGCTCAGAAAGCCTGCGCTCTGACTGACTAACGCAGCAGCTGGGTTGTTTCGTCAGAGACAGGCTCAACTCAGCGGTTGGGTAGAAAAAAATAACCCAGCATTAAAAATGACTTAGTTACAGAAACTACCCAGCACCTGGGTAAAAAATATTAAAAATAACCCAATAAAAAGACCCAAGATATTGAACTCAGCATTTGGGTTAAAAAAAATAACCCAGTAAAATGATCCAACGGGCTGAACCAAGCATTTGGGTTAAAAAAAAAAATAAGCCAGCATTTTTAGAGTGTAGATAGATAGACTGCTGAGTATGCCCATGTGCACGTTGTGCATGCATGTACGTTCATGCCTCTGATTGAGAATTACTCTGTGACCTTAAACATTAGAAGTCAGTGTGTGTTGCCAGATTTAATTAAACTAATTGATTCCTTTGCATTTTTATTAGCAACGGTCATTAGAATATCTAGACTTTCAGGCAGGCAAGACAGATAGGAACTTTAAGGAGCTTTTTCTCATGTATATTAACCTCTCTGACACACTCCTGCTTAGCATATTGGAATCCCTGTCGAAATTCATGTCCGAGACTGGGGCGGGCTGTCTTGTCAGAATGATCCATAATGCAATTCACATCGCTAGCAGATGATTGAGTTAAGAATTAGGACTTCAGATACACTTGTCTTCCTCACACCGCCTGACTTGGTGGCAAGGCCCATTCTTTAGCAGTAAGTCATGCAGTCTCCTAATAAATCCATCATACTAGAGAAGAGTAACCGTCAGGATTAGAATGATGTTAGCTGGCCAAGCATAGTCCAGAGAGTTGATGCTCAGAGTACATTAATAAGTTGATAGTGTTATCTCAGTAAATTGCAACGAAGATGATGGTGGAAAATGCTGTGGGCCATGCCAAGTGAAACTATTAGAGAAACTGATGTGTTTAAAAGCCTATAATCCCGTCCTAAATGAGACATAGTTGCTGCTAATTCCGAGTTGCAGTATTCCCTCGGTCCTGTCAGTCAGCTGTCATTACTAATAACCTAGCCGGGGGTCTCATAGTCCCTGTGTGTTTACAAATGACATTCTCACCCTGACGTAGGGTCACCCGGAATGACATTTCAATAGCTCCGAGTTAAAGGGCCAGTAAACCCCAGAATAAACACTTTCTAATTAGGTTGCTGTCTCACCTGACCATAGAACTAGAATTTCCCCCTTCAATTATTGCTTGTCATATTGAATTATTGAAGTTGACAGGCTAGACGTGTTCAATTGTATTGGAATATTACAAAATTAAATTATCAGTTGAATGAATCAGCTGAATTATATAACGGAGAAAATCATCTTCATTACAATAATGTGGTGTTAAAGGGTTAGTTTTAGGGCTGGGTAATAAAATATTAATTTCTTGATTTAAATCGATTCTCATTTTTAGGAAATCCCAAGAATCGATTAGTCTAGTCTGTTTTCAGTTATTGTGGTGCACATTTATCCAACAAATCGTAATAAGCTTTGTGCTTTGTTACTTTTGCTATTAAACAAAGACTCCGATTTCAGATTCTACGCATTTTATTATAGTATTCCAACGATAAATGCCATTTTGGCGCTGTTTAATGTGGAGTGGCACATCGCTGTAGTGCCTCAGTTCAGCGAAGCAGCAGCACGAAGCGCATGTGAACTGATCGTCTCCTTCGCTTTAATACTAGTTGCATTCTGAAATATGACTGAACATGTGAAAGTTTGTTAAAAATAGAAAAGGACAACTTACTAAAATCTGTTTCCTGTCTAATGTAATCACTCAATCAGTGTTTAAAACCATGTCACGTAACATTACATTTACTTCAGAAAAAACATATTCGGTGACCGTAAACTCATTAGTCAGCTAGAAAAATTTCATTTTGCTAAATATATGCATCATATAACATATTCCTTATGAATATTATTGTTCTTCAGCGTTTGAATAAATCTGTCAAATTGTTATGACAGCCACCATTTAACTGTTCATATTTCAAAAAACAAAACAAAACAAAACAAAATGAATTCGAGTAGAAATATAATTATATGATTGTAACTTCATTATTATAAAAATTTAATTGAGTGTAATTGAAGTGTTTGTATACAGTAATCAGTTAATTTTTCAGTACTATTCTAATGCAGTACCTACTGATTTTCATGTATATTTTACAGCATTAGTTGAGAGATTTTTTTTTTCCCCTTGAGAAAATTTCGCATGTACTATACTTGATATATTGAATCGAATCGGGAATCAAAACTCAGCCCTAGTTAGTTTACCTTAAAAATGAAAATTCTGAACACAAATGAAGATATTTTAATCAAATCTAAAAGTATGTTCAAAACTCTGACACTTCAAAACATTCGTAAATAGCTGTAAACATTGTTAGCTAATCAATGTTTATGTATAATAAAGGTGTAAAATAATGTTCTTCATCATATAAAGCAATCATATCTCTTCAGAAGACTTGGTTTAATCCACTCCTTTGGATTTATTTTTTGATCACCTATGAATGTGAGTTTTGGGTAAACAGACTTTCAATGGAGAGACAAAAATCTCTCCGATTTGATTAAAAATATCTTCATTTGTGTTCCGAATTTTCAATTTGAAGTGAACTAACCCTTTGATGCTAAAACTATGCACTTGCGCACACACCTAACGCTCAGCTGCAAAGCTCTTATATTATTCGCTTCTATCCCGCACCCAAATATATGCCTGAGTGTTGTAATTGTTTGGCAAATGCAAGCCGCTCTCACCCAACATCGCCAAGCCCTGGCTGCCTCACTCCCCTGTGGATAACAAATGGGCCTTTTCTCTCTGAATTTGAGGCTAAACGATGGTTTCGCTTAGAGAGCAAAGTGACTGTCCGTCTTCATAACAGTGCTCTCCATCAAAGAGCAATGAATCCCATCCCATCCGACTGGCCCTGATTAAACACAGGCAATGGATATCCCCCTCCGACCCCCACCGTAGACCGAGCAAAGCCAGCCCTGCTATGTCAGCCCTAGCACCTGCAGCTATCAGCTTCTTTTTCTCTGGTAATAAAACACTCCTCACATCTGGAGCGGCGAGATGCTTGTTGCTGCTGCCGCTGCTTGCGCACACTTTCATTTGAATCAAATTACCAAATGAGTTGTATATTGAGGAGGTCATACAGGAGGGCTCACTGGTCATGAAGAGCAATAGCTGTGGGCTCTTAGCTCTTTTTTTTTAGTTCTGTGCTTTTTATTATCTCTTTTTCAAATTAGCATATCAGTCTAAAAAGCTATTTAGAGGTTTGATGAGAAGCACATATACTAGTAGTCAAAAGTTTTTTCAAGGATATTTAAGAAAAACATTTTAGGATTATAGCAAAGTCATCAAAACTATGAAATGTGTCCCTGGACCACAAAACCAGTCATAAGTCACACAGGTATATTTGTAGCAATAGCCAACAATACGTTGTATGGGTTGAAATGATCAATTTTTCTTTTATGCCAAAAATCATTAGGATAGATCATGTTCCATGAAGCTACTTTGTAAATATCTTACCATAAATATATCAAAATGTAATTTTTTAAAACTTAATTTGGACAGCTTTCAAGGTGATTTTCTCAACATTTTGATTTTGTTTTTGTTTGTTTTTTTTGTTGTTTTTTTTGCACCCTCAGATTTGATTTTCAAATTGTTGCATCTCAGCCAAATATGGTCCTTCAGACGAATTAATTTACCTTTATGACTGGTTGTGTGGCCCGGATTCACAAATAATAAGAAATCCAAATGAAGTAGACACTTTTTTTTCTCATAGATTACAGATTTCTTCATGTGATGGCAGAAGTGAATTTTCAACAGCCATTACTTTAGTCTTCAGCCTCACACGATCCTTCAGAAATCATTCTAATATGTTGATATGGTGCTCAAGAAACATTTCTATTCTCAGTTTGAAGAACAATTGCGTTTCTTCATATTTTTCTGGAAACTGTGATAGATTCTTTTTAAGGATTGTTTAATAAACATACATTTCAGAAGAACAGCATTTAGCATTTTGTTTTACTGTCCCTTTTCATCAATGTAATATGTCATTTGTGACCCTGGACCACAAAATCTTTTTTTTTTTAACTGATGTATGGTTTGTTAGGATAGGACAATATTTGGCTGAGATACAACTATTTGAAAATCTGGAAACTGGGGGTTCAAAAAAAAAACTAAATCGCCTTTAAAGTTGTCCAAATGCAGTTTGTAGCAATGCATTTTACTAATCAAAAATTAAGTTTAGATTTATTTACGGTAGGAAATTTACAAAATATTTTCATGGAACATGATCTTAATATTCTAATGATTTTTGGCATAAAAGAAAAATTGATAATTTTGACCCATGCAGTGTACAGTTGGCTATTGCTACAAATATACCCGTGCGACTTATGACTGGTTTTGTGGTCCATGGTCACATTTAATATGTAAAACAAACAAAAGAAAAATCTTTCAAAAACAAATTGTACCAATCCCAATTTTTTGAATGGTAGTATATAGTTGCAATTTTTTACAATACACTCATTTGTAGCCACAAACTATATTTGCCTACAAAACTAATTCCTCCTCTTTTACGATCTTGAAAAAGATCAAGTCAAGCGTACAAACCTTGTGAAGTAGCCTATATGTCATAGTATACGCTCTGTTGTTTTTGCATACATTTGAAGAGGAGGTTAAAAAAAAGAACAGATTATATGAACCGTTTGAGTGATAAGTTTGAGCCAGTTCACTGATTTTTATGACTTGTCGCCTGCTGTTCACATGTTGATGTGTTTTCATGTTATGGTCTTGCTCCATGAAAACTTCTCATTTTCTTATGGTCAATGTCCAGAATGGCTGTCGGGGCTGTATTTAAGCTGTCACAGGCGTACAATGACAAAGTAATGGTGTGTTAAATATATGCTCAAAGGCTTTTGCAAAAGTTGAATTAATGTATAACTGAGATATGCACTTACCACAAAGTTGTACTTGTATTAATTTAATGGCCTATATATTTTATTAATGCATATTTTAGACACATTTCACAATGTTGTAAAATAGTATACAGATAGAAACTGATATTCAAGTGTAACACCCTCATTCACAACAGAACAATGCTCCCATGTGCTGGCACAAGACAAAGATTTTTCTGGAAAGTCAGCAAAGCAAGACAGACACTACAATCTTGATAGGCTTGTCTTGTTTTAGTGTTGGGTTTCCATCAATTTCAAGGGGGTAAAATCTTACACCACCGAGGCTGCAGGCACAAAGCATTGCAGAGCTATCGCAGGATGGGAGCTTGAAGCTCTTAGGAACATTAGCCTGAAAGAAAACAAACGCGGGTCAACTGAATTAACCCAACTCCACACTGCCAACCAAGGAAAACTCCCAACAAAGAGCCTGTCATCTCTTACTGACAAGGACCAATCTGTACACGCTGACCTGAAGTGTCCTGCAGACTACAGGAAACTCCCCTACATACAAAATACTGAGCCAGGGATATAAATAGGGTTGGGTACTGTTCACATTTAAACCAGTACCGGTAACGGTACCTGAAATTCAGATCCAATGGTACCTTTTTTCAGTACTTTACTCTCTGTGTAGTAACAAAAACATTTATTTAATTGAAAAAATAAGCCCAAAACAGGTTAGTTCCTTTGAGTTTTCCCTATTTGCCATCTTTCATTCTCTTTTAAATAGGCTATAGCCTGTAAAAGCATCATGCGCATTTTACTTTCACTTTCAAATTAGAGGCGATTCTCCTTCAATTCAGTTCTAGCAACAACAAAATACAACGTCAAACTCAGAACTTTTATTAACAAAATGAATAAAAATACACAATTTTATATGCCTAATATAAAATAAGAAATTACTTAGGCTACACAAAGTTTAAATAACCTAGGTATACAAAACTGAAAATCAGCAAACACTGTGGAACCAAATAAATAAGAAAGATTGAAGATTGGAAGACTGGAGGCACGGCATATACGTTGATTTAAAATAAAATAAATAAAATACACAGTGTTTAAATAAAGTAAAAAGCAGCAAACACTGTGAAACCAAATAAAAAAGAAACAAATACTTAAAAAAAAAAACAAAAAAAAAAAACGCCGCTTGCATCTGGTGTAGACACGTTGTTAGATAAAAGGCAAATGACAACATTTACATTTACATTTTACATTTTACATACAAACAGGTGCTTTTGCATTTTGTTTCTTCTGCCATCGTCTTGTCTTTCTCACCTCACTCTTCTTATCAATCAGCTCGACTCACTCTCCTCATTTGATAAATTAAATCGGACTCCTGCTGCTGTTCTGAGATGTAGCCTAAGCTACAGAAACCGCGTCTCCACCATACAGAGGAAAGCGGAACATGTAGGATTCATATTTAAACCTTTTTGCGTTTTAATATTCACAGACACTAGTCTATATCGCGGTTCAAATTAAGTGGCAGACCTACTTTTGATTTATTCATCCAAAAATTGACCAATTCCATGGCATTCCGCGTTATAGAGTAATTCCGTTTTATGAATGAACTCCGCAATCTCGTCCGCATTTTCGCGGAAATATGGCCCTAGAAATGTAACCACACTTCAGAACATTTCGCTTTGCCCTGTGTGTTTGAACGAGTTGCAGGGGTGACATCACGTCAAAGGGTCTCTCTCCGCAGGCGGAGGGTTAACCAACTCCAGGGTAAGGCTAAAGCAGCCAAATCTATTAACTACAAACATCATAAACTCGTATTTTTAGGTAAGAACCAGACATGGGTGTCATGTAGGCTAATAAAATATTTTTAATGGAACTGAATTTGTATTTAACGTAATTACAGTTTAATAAAAACATTTGAAGTGTATAATTGCAACGTTTCTTTTACACGATTATTCAAACAGCGAATTAATTATATACAGAAAGCGACATTATCACTAACTCTGATCTATCATGAGTTTAAGCACTCTCAAAAAAAAAAAACGAATTTATCGTTGTAATCACTGAAGCTGTCTGTGAAATGAATATGTTACTTACACTGTAAGTACATCCGCGCTTTGTTGATGATGATGAGAGAATTCAATAGTACCGCACGCTCAGCAAAACTGATGAGCTTCAGCGAGGACCCATGTGAACTCCTCTGATTGGCCATTGCATTCCTAAGCTCAACAGGATCGTGTGTTATTGGTTGTAATGCAACACTGTAAAAAACACCTAAATTACGGTGCAACGTGAGCGGATCTTAATTTAATGCTGCAATCAACACTTTCTATTTATTTTCACTTTGTTAGCAACAGACGTAATAGACTTAATTTGTTTGTAAAGGGGCATATTTGTCCAGTTTAGTGGCATTTTCGCCCCAAGTCCCTGTGGCCAACCCTAGCTACAAAGTAGCATAGCAGTTGTGCTGACTGTTGAAGACTAGCTGTTATCATGAAACGTCTCCTGTAATGGTGTTTTCTTGTATTTTCAGCATTGTACAAATTTTACTTAGAGTATCATGAGCAAGTGCACTTTTTGTTGTAAATATAGGTGATATTTCTCTAAAACAGGTAATTATAAATGTCATTTTTAGTTAAAGACAAGACATTGCATATTATATAATATCTGAATGTTGCAGTTTAACCAAACATGCCTGTGAAACTTGAGTTTGTGTTTTTCTTTTGCCGTGCTACACATCGCATTACAGTATTGCCAGGACATTAGCTAATGTCATTATCTGTTCTGTGAGGTCGAAATGGCCTAATCTTGTGTTATAGGATTTATAAAAGACAGAAGTGATCTTACTTAGGGTCTTGGATAATAGGCAAGTCAGTATGCTTTATCGTTAAAGCTGACTGTGTTTTGTCGCAGGTAAAGACTATATGTGTAAGTATTTTTCGATTTATTTCTTTGTTACAATTGCAAAAAGCACATTAATGGGGTAGACGCAGCTGGCAGGATGTGTTTCCGTAAACAGGTGCAAAGCAATAGAATCCATCTGCATTTCTCAGTACAACAAACACATCAAGCGCATACATTAAGCTACAATTATCTATAGCGAATAGAAAATGAACGATCAATCCCTTGAACTGGATTTAGCACGTTGAAAATGTGGAAAAGCTTGCATATAATCTATTAGTCCCACTACGTCTAGTCTCCTATTTGTCCACACGCTGAGTTGCTTGGCAAACAGGTGTCCGTTGTGAATGACTCTCCACCTCCCATTATGAAGAGCTACCTTTACTAACAGCCCTGTATTAAAGTGTCATTATCTCCTCCACCCCTCTGTCTTGTGTGCCATGCACAAATGGACTCCAGTCTTTTATAATTCCTTTTTTTCCCTCTGCTGGGTATAAATGTCAACGTCCTATTGTGTGAATTACAGGCATTCCCACATCAGCGCTGATTGTTCCATGTGTAGTGGTGGGAGCAGAATAGAGCGTTTGATTTCAGATAATGTAGAACCAGACAAAATGCCACTGGACTTGGCAGGGCCCCTATTGTCTAAGCTGGCAGGCTGAGCCAGAGACCTGAATCTGAGACAAGACTGCACTGGGGACCGCAGAAAAAGAACACCTTGGTGGTGTGGATTTCACTGACTGTTATAATACAATTTGTCAGGTTTTATGATGTCACTGACAGCTGGAATTCATCCCCTTAACCTTTTCAGGTTGTGTGCTTTATGCCATGCAAAGCCATAATTTGTCACCGTAAGTAGAACATCATTTGCTTAGTCAAACTCACTTTAGTGGTAAAATGTGAAATATTCATGGTCTAGTCAGTATGTTAAGATGCACATAAACAAATTGTTGTCTCACCCTCCGCCCCTAAGTAGTGACATCATACAAGTGCATTTCTATTGGGTATTGAAATCTTTAGATTTCATTCATTTGAAAAGCAGGCTAGTGCCAGAGATTTAACAATTGTGACCCTGGACCACAAAACCAGTCATAAGTAGCACGGGTATATTTGTAGCAGTAGCCAAAAATACATTGTATAGGTCAAAATGATTGATTTTTCTTTTATGCCAAAAATCATTAGGATATTAAGTAAAGATCATTTTCCATGAAGATATTTTGTACATTTCTTACCGTAAATATATCAAAAATTAATTTTTGATTGGTAGTATGCATTGGTAAGAACTTAATTTGGACAACTTTAAAGGCAATTTTCTTAATATTTTTATTTTTTTGCATCCTCAGATTCCAGATTTTCTCAACAAAATATTGTCCTATCATAACAAACCATACAACAAAGGAAACTTTTTTATTCACTTCCAGATAATGTGTAAATCTCAATGGACCCTTATGACTGGTTTTGTGGTGCGGGGTCACATTTGAATTTATTTTAATATATTTATATTGGGTCATATGTTCTGTATGCAGCATTTTCAACCTCCCATCACGTCTTTTAATACACTAAATGAAATATTAAATTATTATATTCACTGCTTTTTAACTTTCAGTACTAGTTTGTTGCAGTTTGTTCCATGTCTAAAAGGAAAGACTGACAGTTTATTCAGAAGTATTCCAGATAGATGTTTCTTATGTTTTTCTTGCGTTATTTGACCTTTTTAAATAACACAAAAAACATGTTTTCTTGGAATATTGTTTTGAATGGTAATAAATTTATGTTTTGGCCCTCCACCTTTTTTTTCCCCCATCCATTCTTTGTGATATCTCTTTAACAAAATCCAGCACTTCACTCACATCATCTTCCAGGAAGTGACATCATTTTGGAGGGAAAGCAACAATACAAACACCGGTGAGTGTTCCCTAAAAATACACAAACTAAAATGTATTTAAAATACATTTATTTCATGCTAAGTATGCTACAAATACAGTCACATGTTATGTACTTAATAAAAATACGATGCAGTTATACTTTTAGTATACTAAACTGCTGAATTGGAACAACTAATTTTGTACTTTTGTACTAAAGATATACTTAAGTATATTTGATTGTGCTAAAGTGGAACTATTGCAAGTATACTTTATGTACACTTTAAATACTTTGCATTTAAAAAACGATATTTTTTAAAGATCCTACAATCTCATCAAAAGTGGCATTAAAACATTGTAGGCTTAATATTAAGAAATGTGCACAAGTAGTACTCCAAATAAAGTTTAATTACAATTTTTATATCAGTAAGTCTATAGCGATATATCAGTAAATATATTAATATACTTGAACTATACTTAGTATAAAAAAATGCATTTTAAATCTATTACTTTTTTATTTATTTTTTTTACTAGGGTTAGCAATGCATCTAATAAGTTTTGTGTAATTAGTTATTGTGTCTCACTCTGCAACATGGCAGCCTGATCAATTAGAGAGAATTATATTCACATCTGATTTTTTTTTTTTTTTTTTAATAATATTGGTCTTTAAATGCAAAATATTTAAAGTGTACCTAATGTATACTTGCAATAGTTTCACTTTAGCACAATTAGATATACTTAAGTATATCTTTAGTTGGACTTCAGCACTACTTCTGCACAATTAAAGTGCATTAAGTATAAAATTAGTTGTTTTAATTTAAATTAAATATACCAGTTTAGTATACTGAAAGTACAACTGCAGGGTGTTTTTTTAAGTACATAATATGTCAATGTATTAGTAGTATACTTAGTATGAATAAATGTATTTTAAACAGGTTTTTTTTCTTAAATGAAAACATTTTTATTGAAAATGCTAACAATATTTGTACATTTTGTTTATTATTACAGAGTTTAATTCAAGGCACATCCAACCATAACAATAGTTTCAGAATGGCATGAGCTGTGCATCAGCGGTCTGCATGCTTCTGAATACCAACAGTAACAGTGACCTGATGATGGCGGTAACAAAGGTAACAACAGTTCATACAGTTCACTGTAAGGTCACACTTCTCCTTTCCCTTTTCTTCTCAAACTCTAGTTGTAGTTCTCACAAGCCTAGCACCAAATATGTTTCATAATGTGTGTTTTCATGCATCTGGCCCAATAAGTTGTCGGATAATTGATATATTGATTGGTTATGTCATCATGTGTTGGTATAGAAGCTGTCATGTGGATGGCAGAACAATCCACGGGCCCCATTGTTCATTCATCAGCGCCCCTGATCGGGCCCATGTCTTGGTTAGCTGCAGGCCAGCCAGATAAGGATCAGTAGATGATTGGGCGCACACATTCTTAACATGGCTGACCCGTGACATCTTGGGGGCAGTCGGGGAGTCTGTCATTATGCGTACAATGCACGGCTTTCTTCCTTCTTATCTTTGCCGATGACATTGAGAGTTTTCGCATTAACTCATTAACGACAAGACTCATCATTACAGGGAAGGGGGAGGGACAGGGTGTGTCTCCGAGTGGGTGACACTTGGCATGGAGGAATGCGGGATCAAGCCAATCCCTCTTTTCGCTCTCTCCCGGTCTTTGATATGAGCGTTAGTGATTGAGAGATGGGCCGGTCAAGTCCAAGGCTTAGAAAGGCTACAAGTGACCTTTTTTTAGCGGGTGCACAAGCCAACACTGAATAAATGAAACTTAAACACGGACTCACAGTTGCTAACTACCACCGCTTGCCCTATCTGGAGAAAATGTTAGTCTGTATGACATGTAAGTTCAGAGAATGATCTCTTAAGCTCCAGAGGTCCTTCACTCGAGGGCTTTTTGCTGCCAGGAGCTTATGAAGGCCAGAGTGTTTGGCCTTTGCTCATAGCTAACAGTGCCAAGGCCTTGACTCTTGCGGTTTGCCTCTGTCAAACACACACGGCATTGCAGAGCATGGCTCTGTGGAAAAACTCAGCTATGCCGTCCTGTTTCTTGATGCATTAACGCTTTCAACACAGTTACATAGTGGAGAAGAGAGAAAAAAAATGAGGATGGGGGAGACGAAAAACTGTCTAGCGAAGATTGATAGCTTTGCTCTGTGGTTCAATTGTAAATTAGAATGCAAGTCCCTCTGGGATACAAGGGCTCTATTTGTGATTAAGAAAAAAGGCTTCATAACTGAGAGATAGAGGAAAAGTTTGCTCCCTCTTACACACAGGCAATTAGCTTGATGAAATGGCCCTCACTGTTTTGTGCCCTGGATATGTAAACTGATATTATAATAATGGGCTGACTGCTTGTTCTGTTATTTTCACCTTGAGTCGAACAGGAGGAGGCGTTATGGTGTACACAAAGCATTGTCTTGTATAACACCACAAACCCAGACCCCTGGCGAGCTCAGAACCGCAGATACGACGCAACGCGAGGTGACGGGAGAAACAAAGCAGGCTCTCATATGTGATGAAGGTACAGGACTGAGCTTAGCAAGCTCGTTGCCAGCATGACAAAGTGATAAAGAACTTTTATATGCCTCATAGAAATAATGGTGAAGCGAGCTTGGAGTCTTGGCACTGTACCTGCCCTCAGCAGGAGTCTCACCTACCTCAATTTCTTCTGCTTTCTCATGCAAGGCAGGGAGACATTAAAAGTTATGGTCTGTTTTTATATGGCAAGGTGATTTTTATCAGGTATTGTTGGATTTTTTTTTATGCCTCTTCACACCTGTCTCCACTTGTTTGCATTTGGAGCAATCCAAAGTGTTTGAGAGCCTTATTTGGTTTGACTTTGGCCTAAATAATGAACTGCCGTCTGTAACTTACGCTTGTTTCACTAAGCCTTCGCCTCAAATGTGCTGACATTTGCAAAATAGAACCACAGTTTATGAAAGCAGCATTGAGGCTCAAACGAAGTTGGCTGAATTAGAATGATTTCTGTTCTACTTCTGACTCTTCGGTTCCTGAATGATTCTTTTAAAAGTTTTAAATTACAAAAAAAAAAAAAAATCAACATTTACAATTTTAAAATTCAAATATAAATTAAAGATTGTGTGCTTTTATTTACTATAAAAAGCTGTTTATGGGAAATCATTGTATTTGGGCTGTATATTCTTTTTTTAATTATTGAAAAAAGAAATCAACATTATAAATTATAATATATAGGATAGAGTGGGTGAAAATGCCCCCCTTAAGGATTGTGTATTTATTTTACTGTGAAACAAAAGTTAAATGTGTTCAGAAAAGTTATCATAGTTTTAGTAACAATGACATAAACCAAGAATGAAAAATGTCCAGAGTTTTCATGTTATTTGTTCCTAGGGGGCGTTTTACCCCACTGACTACGTTTGAGAAAAAAATATTATATCATTCTGAAAATAAATATAGTTATATATTTATTAAATGACACTTACATCCTATCTACAGGCCCCATTGTTCTCATATCATATATAACTGTGATGTTCCTCAAAACAACAAGCTTTTTTTCTTACTGCTGAAAATTAGATCAATTACTGTGAAATCCATTTTCTCTCTGGTACATCACCAAGCATCATAGTGAATACTTCTACATCACTCTTGTCAGTGTAGTCCATAGTTACAATAAAAATATATCTGGACTTATCTGTCTTGTGGACATTTTAGTCGTAGGGGGACGTTTTACCCCATGGGGGTGAGCTTAACAATATACTGTACATAAGAAAACAATACTAATCAAGCAAAGAAAAACAGAGTATAACTTGATTAATCAATATTTATTAACTACTACTGACAAATTCATTCATTCAGAAACTGGACTTTGCACTGTATCTTTTGATTCGCTAAAAAGAGCCATTCCTTCAGTTATCGAACTACACTATTATGTTGTATAGTTTTGAATCACTAAAATAGCTGTCTAAAGGTCATTGCACACTGGTATTCATCATCCTTTCATATCAAAATGCTTGCTACGGATGTGAAAACGCAGAAAATCGAAACTGAAACTAACCTTTTTATGACGGGCGAAAGTTCGGAGGCAGTGTGTAAATGTGGTTGACACAACATAAGGTCGTATTTTTAACGTGCAAATATTTTGGATGAGAATTTCGGACTCAGTGTGCAAAGACCTTAAGAGTCAGTCATTCAGGAATCAGACTAGTTGTGCTGTATGCTTTGTTTATTTACTAAAAAACAGCTGTCCCATAGGAGTCCCTGAATTGTTTCTGGAATCAGACATCACTGTTTGTGCTGTCTGTTTCGTGCTGTAAATTGTTTTTTTGTTTGTTTGTTTGTTTGTTTGTTTTTTGCATGGCTCTTAACGTCAGCTGTTAACTCTTCTGGTAAGGTATTTTATTGAAATAGAACCCATCCTCAAACAAACTACGACACAACTTCTGGGTCTAATTGTTTTTACCTCATTAATAGTTTGTAATGTAGCCACCTCACTTTTCGCTGAACCTTCCAGACCCCTATAAACAGAGGAAAGAAGAGAAACGATCGTCAGTGGAAGGTTTAGCTCCTGCATCTCAAATCGATTCCGCAGGCATAAGGAAGGGGCAGCACAGCGCACAATTGTTTTGAAGAGACGTGCAGTGAAGCGGAATTCTGTGGCAATGTGAGTGTAACATAAGTGCATTGCTAACACATGGCTGTATTCCTGGAGATGTCAGAGGGGATCTGCTTTCATGAAAGGGAGTGAGAGAAAGGGATCTAATGTGGAAGTAATTACATGTGAGAGAGTCACTGTGATGGAATGCAATACAATGTTTTCCATTTGCAGGTCAATGCCCAAAGTTACATAGTGTTGTAGATATGCTAGCACCAGCCTCTTGTTTTATCACATTTTTAAAGTGCGAGTCTGTGAGTTTATTCAGTGAGAGGGGAAACGTAGGCTATACTGATTGATATACTATTGTGAAGTACATTGTCTTCCTGTATTGTATTCAGATATAACGGTGCTTGAATGTTAGCCATGCATGCAGTAGCAAAACAAGCTTGTGTACTTCTCAAGTAGATTATATTAGTCGCTGACACCTGAGTTCATTATTCAAGGAAGCTGACAAAATATAAACACACCCAGCTAATAAGGTCATTTCACTGTTTGGCTTCGAAAAGATTGCTGACTTCCCAGGTGTTCATTAGGTAGAGTAAAATTTCATTAGTATCAACCCTGTAATTCAAGTCAGGGCTTATGTGTAGTTAGGGGAGTTGACAAGTTCAAGAATATAGGAATGGTATGAATTTGAGCACTTTGGTAGCATGACGCTCGACATGGGAAAGAAATAAGCAAGGAGAAAAAAAAAAGGGAGAGAACCTGGTTTTCAAACATGGCGTAACAGCCGCACCCATGTCAGCAGTGTTTCCTCTGCTTATGTTTCATTCATAAAGAAAAGTCTAGACTGACCTGGGCCAAGCGGACACCCTATACTCATTTATCCAATGCTCTGAAAAAAGAATGAAACAGGAAAAGCCTCAGACATAAGTTGCGTAAGGGATTATAATTTTATTGTGTGTCTGTACAATTTACACAAAAGGTATGTAATCTGGCCCTCCTCACGCATCCCCTGGTGTCCACAGATCCAGATAGGAGCGTCAGGCATGCTGAGGGAGAGATTAGCCGGTGCATGACCTGATGTGTTAGGACTTCCAAGAGCAGTAATGAGCGCCGCCGATCAGTGAGTGTTTTGGGTCAGACTGCAATGTCTAAACTGATCATTCCAGTCTAATGAGCTTTGGTGACTTTGATGTAATGGTCCAGCTGATTCAGTGCGCTAGCTGCACCGCGCAGATTAAGGTCACGTCGTATTTCGGGATGTTGCTAGACAGTGCTAAAGGTCCTTTTTTGAGGCATCTGCTAAGCTTGGACCTTGTTTGTGGGGTTAGATCTGCTGGAGTCTTTGATGTGACAGCTCTGTGACCGTTTGCTGGTGTTCAAGAGGAGATTAAATTCCCTCAAACTCACTTAATATTCCTGCAGTGGTGCTCTCTTCTTGTGGCTCTGGTTTTATGTAGCACATTACGAGTAGGGAAATGAACTCTTTTGGCCTTTTGCAATCTTTGTTTTTCGTCCTGTTACATTAAACTTCTGGGAATAATCAGCAGCTGTCAATTGATTAGCCAGAATTTGTCCAAAGCCAAAAAGGTTTATTATTTGAGTCTTTTACATGTTGCACATACATGCATTTCATAGCAGATAGATAGATAGATAGATATTTTATTTTATTTTATTTTATTTTATTTTATTTTATTTTATTTTATTTTATTTTATTTTATTTTATTTTATTTTATTTTATTTTATTTTA
>JAHKKF010523345.1:0-45190 GCA_019740295.1 Labeo calbasu | reverse complement strand
CTTTCAGCCCTTGTTAACAATTATATGATTATATACAAAATAGTTATCAAGGCTGATGTTGTTTGGCATTGCTAAAATGTGCTTGGAAAAAAGTGCTAAGAAATTATTTGTGAATATGTGACCCTGGACCACAAAATCAGTCCCAATGATTTACAAATAACCTGAAAGCTGAAAAAAAGCTTTCCATTGATCTATGTTTTTTTTTAGGATAGGACAATATTTGACTGAGATACAAGTATTTGAAAATTTGAAATCTGAGGGTGCAAAATCTAAATATTGAGAAAATTGCTTTAAAGTTGTCCAAATGAAGTTCTTAGCAATGCATATTACTGATCAAAAATTAAGTTTTGATATATTTACAGTAGGAAATTTACAAAATATCTTAATGCAACAAGATCTTTACTTAATATCCTATTGATTTTTGGCATAAAAGAAGAATCGATCATTTTGACCCATACAGTGTATTTTTGGCTGTTGCTACAAATATGCCTGTGCTACTCAAGATTGGTTTATTTATATGTTGTATGTTATTTATAAATTTATTTGTATACATTCTATATTTATATAACTCAGTTATATACTTTACATATTTAATGAGTTTGAATGAATTATTAATTTAAATGTTAAGATGTATATAAATTCTACTGAATTATTAATTTGTCTAATGATTTGTACCTGTTTTGTTCCATCCTCTTTCACATTTGACAGGTTGATAGCGTTCTTTTCATTTTTCTCTTTCCCACCCTTGTCTTTTTTCTTTTTGAATATCATCTTCTTACAGAAACACAGGCAGCAGCTGAGCGTGATAAGGACGATGAGGAAACCGAGGGCCACCACAGCCCAGGATGGTACTGAAACAACACGCACACAGAAACAACAATAAATACACAGATGCGTGAATGTTTATATGTGGGAGACAGACGCTATACTCACATGGGACTTTATGAAGCTCATTCAGAAACTTGCTTCTGATGCTATGAGCTAAACTCCCTGCGGCTGTAGTTTGAGCATGAACAGCCGTGGGTGGAGAACTCGTTGGTCTAAGTACTTTTGATTCATTCAGTGCTGAAGATGCCGGAGATGAAGAAGGACCAGCCAGTAGAGCACCATCTTCATGCATTCTGAGGGCAAAGTGTGTTATCTGAAGATTTGCATTTGACTTTATAAAGTTTTGAACTTTCTAACAACCTTTGGCATTTGCACAGATGATACTGAGCATAAAGCTGATGTGCTGGAAGCTCATTATAAGGTGTAAAGGCAAAGGCAGGTTCACATTCAGCGCACACAGCAGGTGACATGATGCTCCTTAACCTTGGATTATTTTGAGAAATGCTGAGTAGGAATTTATTGATTTTCTCTCTATTTACAGTGAAATGAGACACAGAACGCCAGTGACACTGATACCTCTGAGACACATTGATACCCCTGACTCAATCTTATACCTGAATATCTAACACAAATAATACTGAACGTGCTTTTATACAGTATACTGTATACACAACACAAATTCAGTACCGCCAAACAGATGCAAACCTCAGAAGCATACATAAATTCAAAGCTTTATACAGTTAAAAATGCATGCATAAGCTTTATGTGTTTATATGCACATAAAAGTTCACTGTTAATATGTGTAATCTAAGAACTCCAAAAGTCACATACTACATTTCAGGAGGAAGAATGCTTACCTGCAATTCTGATTTGTGAAGTGCACTCGACAGGCAGGTTATCTGTATTACTATGAAGAAAGAACAAAATGAAAGAGAGAAAACTAAGATAATTAAACAGATGTCTTGAGCGTCTTGGCTAGACTCCTCCTTTCAAAAGAAAGAAACTATCAAGATGTTTGACTGAGTTTAACGCTGCTAGAGAGACAATGAGAGCGGGGCGAGAGAGGCTGACTGAGAAGCATCCAATTGCACGCTGTGCAGCAGTGGGTGGAACCATATGGATATTATGACGAAGGTTTTTAATGAGGGATGTAGAAACTATATGAAATACAGGGGTCACATTAAGATGCCAGCACTGGTTGTTTCCCAAAATAGCTACATTCAAAGAATATAATAAAAGCCATATTTTGGCTCATGTTTTAATTTTTTGCACACACGATTTAGAATTGTATCATAGACTGTACCAGTCAAAAGTTTTTGAGCAGTATTTTTTTAATGTTTTTTAAAGAAGTTTCTTCTGCTCACCAAGCCTGCATTTATTTGATCCAAAGTACAGCAAAACCAGTAAAACTGTGAAATATTTTTACTATTTAAAATTTTCTATTTGAATATATTTTAAAATGTAATTTATTCCTGTGATTTCAAAGCAAAATTTTCAGCATCATTAATTTGGATCAAATAAATACAGGCTTGGTGAGCAGAAGAGACTTTTTTCGAAAACATTTGACTGGTAGTGTATAATTTAGGTATTAAATATAAATCATAATTTATGTAATAAATATAATTATATCTTACATAATATATATTTTATATACTTTATGCATAATTTTAAAACCCTAAAAAGTTTTATTTTATGGTATAATTCACTCATCGTATACACTGCAGTAAAGGTTTTAAAGTTTATTTAACAGATTTTTATTTAGCAGATTTTATTGAATCTGAAATGATGAAATGCACCAGTTTTTATGGAACCTTTTCTATGAAAAGATTTCAGAAGTTTTATTAAATATTTATTTCATATATTGTATTATTAATACAAGACGCTTCCACCATCTGTCCGGTAGGTGTCAGTATATTCCGCTAAGTTTACTTGAAGAAAAAACAGATGGTAGAAGAAGAGTGTCGCCTGGATACTGCATGAAGCTTGAGGATGTTTAACAGATTAGAAGGTTATTATCGTTTCGAGATAGTTTTACACAGTTTTATTGGGTTGTATGGGTTTCAGTCTTTTTGGTTTCATGTTTTTCTATTTCTTCTGTATATCCAGCTGTGTAATTCGTCATATGACGAATATCACTGGTGTTTTAATGCATCTGCCAGTATCACAAAAGTGCTACTGTTTAGACAAACGTACACAAGTTTGCTTGTTCCTTGGAAACATGTTTTACTTTTAATGTATCTGTCTTCATATATTGTTGATGTTGTGATATATGTTTTTGTTTAATACATTCTTTTTGTTAGTGTCAACAATGTTGTTTTGTGTGTGTGTGTGTGTGTGTGTGTGTGTGTGTGTGTGTGTGTGTGTGTGTGTGTGTGTGTAGATGCAGGAGGAGTGTGTGTCTCTGCAGGTGTGTGTCGGTGTGGTTGGAGCGCTGGAGTGTGTAGTCCGCCGTTGTTTCGGTCCAGACGGTGGAAGTGTGCTGTTCACTCGAGACACCGGAGAAACTCTCATCACCAGACATGGACAACGCCTTCTTAGCACACTACACCTGCAACACCCCATGGCCAGGTATCAGTACTACTCATTATTTTAAAAATAAAAAAAGGTATATACATATTTACTGCTCATAACTGCTATAAGAATATAAGTTAGCAAGCCACACCTTATGATTTTTTTTACTCACCAAGGCTGCATTAATTTGATCAAAAATACAGTAAAGACAGTAATATTGTGAAATATTATTACAATATAAAAAAGCTGTTTTCTATTTAAATATATTTTGAAATATGTGATGCAAAGCTGAATTTTCTGCATCATTACTCCAGTCTTCAGTGTCACATGGTCCTTCAGAAATCATTCTATTATGCTGATTTGCTTTTCGTATTTTGTGGAACCGGTGCTTGATTCCAGGATTTTTTGATGAACACAAATTCAAAACAACATAATTTTATTTTTTAAATTTTATTTTATTTTAATTTTTTTACAATGTAACAATCTTTACTTTGAATATTGATCAATTTAATATAAAAATACAAAAAAAGGTTATTGCAACTTTTTATCTCACAATTCTTTTCTCTCAGAATTGCGTGACAAACTTTGTGAGTTATAAAATCAGAATTATTAGATATAAACTCAATTCTGAGAAATAAAGTCAGAATTGCGTGACAAACTCACAATTGCAAGTTATAAAGTCAGAATTGTTAGATGTAAACTCACCATTCTGACTGTTTTTCTCACAATTGCGAGTTTATGTCTCACAATTCTGACTTAATAACTCGCAATTACGAGATATCACACAATTCTAACTTTATAACTCGTAATTGTGAGTTTGTTACGCAATTCTGACTTCATTTCTCAGAAATGTGAGTTTATATCTCACAATTGACTTAACTTGCAATTGCGAGATATAAACTCGCCATTCTGAGAAAAAAAAAAGTCAAATTTGCAAGTGTATTTCTTACAATTTTTTAAGTAATAACTCGCATTTGCGAGATATAAACTCACCATTCTAAAAAAAACAGTCAGAATTGTGAGTTTGTATCTTGCAATTCTGACTTTATAATTCACAATTGTGAGTTTGTCACACAATTCTGATTTAATTTCTCAAAATGTTTTTTTGTTATATTATTTTTTATTCAGTGGCTGAAATGGGCTTCCATAATTTATTTCATCCTTATTTGCTGAATAGATTTTTAACTTTTTAATTTTTATTTTAAGCTTTACTGAACCCAAACCTTTGAACAATAGTGTGTATATATATATGTGTATAAACATACATGAATATAGTTCTAAAAATGTTATTTAATAAATCATTTTAAGGCACGTCTAGTAGGCAAAATGAAAATAAATACCTGTGAATTGTATGTATTAGAATTTCAAATCTAAAGAGACTTTTTTCAGGATTTATTTATATTAACCATATTTTTATATGAAAATGATCCGGATTTATTTAGCATTTGTCATCTTCTCTAGGATGGTGTTGGACTGTGTGTGTGCACATGCTAAAGCTACTGGAGACGGCACAAAATCATTCATTCTCCTGCTGGCCACGCTGTTACGAGGAATCCAAGACTCACACATGTACCGCAAAGGATCTTGGAGCGTCCCTGGGCTTCGAAATCTTGCAAATCGCCTGATGGCTGTGAGCAGGAAGGAATTGGAAGATGTCATAACACACAAAATTACCCCATATGCCTCATTGTACTGTAGTCGCCATAGTTACAAACTGGAGGGCAGCGTTCTTGATTTGTTGATCGGCGGGTATATTTCTGGAAGAGTGGGGATTGGCCAGGCGGATGTACTGAAACGAGTGTTGTGCGAGTTCTTCCACAAAGTCAATCAACATCAAGACGCAGTAGAAACAATTTCATTCATACATTCGAACTTCTCTTTTATCCATACGCCCGTGACAGGACTTCCTATTGGCTGTTCAGAGGTGATTGAAGGCCTGGTTGTGACTTGTGATTGGTCAGTGTGGACTGAGTTGCAAGGACCAATAAAAGCACTCATTTTATATGAGAGTCTTGGAGCTGTAGGTGAAAACATATCTGTATGCATTCAGAAGGACTATCTGCATCGCACAGAGAGCGTCACGAAGCAAAAGTTAGCAAGTTTATTAGACTTACAAGTGCATGTCATTCTGTCTTCAGTGAAGCAGCCGGAAAGTGTGTTGCAATGGGCTCGACTGAATCACGTTTCTCTACTTGAGTGTGTTGATTTGCCCCAGCTGGAGTTTCTTTCAAACATCAGCGCTGCAGAAACGCTCTCTCATCCTCCGCTTCAACACCTGATGCTGAAGTACTGCAGACGTGTGCAATTAGGCGGGCATCGCTATGCCTCTCTAGGAACATTTACGCACATGCACACGCTTGTTCTTTGTGCACCTGCGCCGGGATTGCTTGACCAGACTGTGTGTGTGAGCCAAGGTGTGTTTGCAATGCTCCAACATCTGTCTGAAAGCTACTGTCAGACACTGCCGAACACATGTTCGGACCAACCACAAAGCGTGATTTCATCACAAGACCTGTGGGGTGAATTTATGCATGCAGGCGGAGTGATTCCCGTTGGCGGCACGTTTGAGTTCTTGCTACATTACTATTTGTTGAACAAACGCAACTCTTGTGATCCAGAGAGCTGTAGGCTCCTTGCGGAGGCTTTGTTGTGTTTGCCTAGAACTGTGTATGCTCATAATCACAGACGGTTTCTGAATATCCAGATATGTTTCTTGGATGATCTGAAACAGTGGGACAAGACCAAAGAGCAGGAGTCACAAATGCCTGAGTTGAGGTTCGGGTTCGGGTTTAGTGAGAGTTCTGCACCGTGTCTGGAGTCGGTCAGTGGAAAGAAGCAGCTGGTTGTTTCTGTGTTGCAGTGTTTGCACAGACTCTTATGCGTAGGGGCTGTTTTACACACACGCTCACCATTACGCGATGAGGAGGATGAGGAAGAGGAGGAAGAGAACCTGGAGGGTTCAAACCTCACTCAGTCAACAGATGCATAAGTATGTAATAATAAGTCATCCGCTACATGCTTCTTATACACTACACACTGACCTCTGACCTATGTTTACAGTGGCCCTAGAAGGTATTTAAAGGGATAGTTCATCCAAAAGTGAAAATTCTGTCATTAATTATCCTCATGTCGTTCCAAACCTGTAAGCGTTTGTTTATCTTCACAACACAAATTAAGATATTTCTGATGAAATCCGAGAGCTCTCAGACCCTGCATAGACAGCAAGGGTCCTACCACATTCAAGGTCCAGAGAGGTACCAAAAACATCAACAAAATCAGTCAACATTAGTGGTTCAACCGTAATCTTATGAAGCTACGAGAATAATTTTTGTGCACAAAATAAAGTAAAATAACAACTTTATGCTTTTATCTGCTTTATGTTTAGAGAACGGTGCACTGTGGTACTCTCCAAAAAGGCAAAAAGGTGCTAGGGGGATCTGGAGAAGAAGAATTGTTGAATAATGTTATTTTGGGATTTGTTTTTATTCTCGTAGCTTGAAAAAATTACGGTCAAACCACTAACTATTTTGTAAATGTTCTTGGTACCTGTCTGGACCTTGAACTTGGTAGGACCCTTGCTGTCTATGAAGGGTCAGATTTCATCAAAAATATTTTAATTTGTGTTCTGAAGAAAAACAAAAGTCTTACAGGTTTGGAACGACATGAGGGTGAGTAGCTAATGACAGAATTTTCATTTTTGAGTGAATTATCCCTTAAAGTCATGCTTGAAAAATACAGAATAAGAATGCATTTAATAATTTTCTGGAAACAAATAATAGGAATATTTGTGATACGGTTCTTTATGCAGTTAACATTTTTAATTAGTTTTTCAAAAAAAAGTAAAAAATCATTATTGTCTGATATTTTGTTGAAAAGTTTGGGGGTCAGTATGATTTTTTTTAAATGAATATTTTATTCCGCAAGGATGCATTAAACTGATAAAAAATGAGAGTAAAGACATTTATGATCTTACAAAAGGTTTCTATTTCTAATAAGTTCTGTTATTTTGACATTTCTGTTATTCAAAAACACAGTTTCAACAAAACTATTAAACGGCTGGACTGTTTTTTAACACTGATAATAGTAAGAAATGTTTCTTGAACAGCAAATCAGCATATTAGAATGATTTCTGAAAGATCATGTGAAAGTGAAGACTGGAGTAATGATGCTGAAAATTCAGCATTGCATCACAGGAATAAAATGCTTTTTTAAATATATTAAAATAGAAAACAGCTATTTTAAATTATAATGATATTTCACAATATTACTGTTTTATTGTATTTTTGATCAAATAAATGCAGCTGGTGAAGCAGAGACTTCTTTTATGAAAAAAATTACCAACCCCCAACTTGAATCGTAATGTACTTTAAAAAGAATATCTTGTTATTATACTGACCCTATCACTGATTATATGTATGTGAAGATTAGATTTGAATCAAAAAGAAAAAGCAGAATGGTTAATGAATAGCAAAGAGTTTATCAAAATCGTTGGTGCCCTGATCTTGCGTGTCTTTCCTCCAGCTCAGTCTCCTTCCCTCAATAGATGTCCAGCCGATCCCAGAAGTCACAGAAATGGTCCCTGTCCCCGTGCTGTGGGTGTGACTGTAGAGTCAGGTTCAGGATGGGCCAGCCCTCTGTAGCCGTGTACCGTGGCCAGACAGGCAGCCTCTGCTGTGTGCAAAACTGCGTCTGTTCACTTCGAGAGTTTGGGTCTCCCCTGTGGGCAAATGTTCCCCAGTAACACGCCATCTGATTGGCCAGATGGGTCTCTTGAGGTGTAAAAGTGAAGTTAGTGCTAGAGGTGGAGTCAAAGAGAAAGGGAAGCTCCGCCCCATGGCAGGTATGATTGTAGCAGAATGGAAGCCCCGCCCATATGTTGTGATCCGATGGAGCATGGTCGAATACATACAGCCAAACGGCTCCACCAACTTTCACTCCAGAATGAGCAGCATATCGAGCCGGACACAAAAACATGTAATCCGTGACAATCTGCAAATCAGAAGAAGTGTAAGAACACATAATGTCTAACCTTTATTTTGTTCTGTTTGTCTTACAGTTGTTTGATTTCTTACTTGTGAAAGCATCACTCTTCTGTCCTGGTTTCGGTAGAAGGGAATGTATTTGTACAGAATTTTAAGCGCATGTTGCTTAAAAATGGCAGCAGTGTACAGCACGCATTTCAGCATTGATAAGGACTGGTTGAAAACGTTGTACACAAAGGTGACGCCTTCCTCAGAGGTTGTACCTACAGGACAAACCAGACGAGAGCTCTCAGAGGTAAACAAAGCTAACCTTAAAGAATATTCAAGAATAGTTCAACCAAAAATTTAAATTTGTATGTATTACATCACTTGCTCACCAATGGATCATCTGCAGTGAATGGGTGCCGTAAGAATGAGAGTCCAAACAGCTGATAAAAACATCACAATAATCCACAAGTAATCCATGTGACTCCAGTACATCAATTAAGGTCTTGTGAGACGAAAAGCTGTGTGTTTGTAAGAAACAAATCCATCATTAAAACGTTTTAACTTTAAACCATCACTTCTGGCCAAAATACGGGACCATAATCCATAATAACACTTCCTCCAGTGAAAAAGTCCATTTGTTTAGAACTGTTTTAGACTATTTCCCCTTATAAACGGTGCTTGATCTGTGCATATTTCTCTCTGATTCAGATGTTCAGACTTTTTCACTGGAGAAAGCAATATTATGGATAGAGGACTCATATTTTAGCCAGAAGCAACAGTTTGAACTTAAACACATCCTAACTATTGATTTGATTATTTTAAACATAAAGCCTTTTAATTTCATAAAATGTTGGTTGAACTGGTGTGGTGTGGATTACTTGTGGATTATTGTGATGTTTTTATCAGCTGTTTGGACTCTCATTCTGACAGCACCCATTCAGTGCAAAGGATCCATGGTGAGCGAGTGATGCAATGCTGAATTTCTCCAAATCTGTTCTGTTGAAGAACAAACTCATCTACATCTCTGATGGCCTGAGTATGAGTACATTCATTTTTAGGTGAACTATTCCTTTAAATAAAAAGTAAGCCTTGGTTAAGTTCATTCCACACCAGTTTTGTTCTATGGTAATTAACAACATGTGACAGTTAAGCTTATGTTTAACCCAGAATATGCTGATGTTGTTGAAGAACAAACCAAGTATAACGGGCTTGTAACTCTGCCAGTGGCCTGTTTGGAAGGCTGTGATTGGCTGTTCCTGGATCAGCTCTCCGTCAATGAACGGCCCCCATGTCTCAAAGACTTCCAGGAAACGAAATGGGTTGATGATCTTAGAACCTTCAAAAGCACACAATTAGATTTTAGTTAATTTCAGTGTGTGTACATGATGTTTATGTCTAATATATGTTTATTACATGCTGCATCATTTTTAATAATTGTTCACTGAATTATATATTTGACTGTTGTCCCAAATAATCATATATAACTCTGAATGCTTTTTTGTTCATGTAATAAAATAATTCTTAATATTTATTAGTAGCAATGTTTAGTTTGTAGTGATTTTATGCTTTTGTCATTTTTATTAATTTTTATATTTTATAATTCTGTTTAGCTTGAATTTATATTTATATTAATTCATTTGCGTATTATTAAGATACTATTAGTAATGTTTTGAATTTGTTAACTGTTTTGTCAATTTTATTTTATAAGTTCATCTAATATTTATATTTAATTTTACTTCAGATTTATTTCAATTAATGATTGTTATTGTTAATGAATTCATTAACAATAACACTGATGTGGGTATGTACCTGATTTAACCTGGGCATTGAGAATGTCTTGTGAGCTGAGAGAGCGCAGACAGGGCAGATCAAATGCTGAGCAGTTAGTCAGTTTTGCAAAATCCCAGCCCAGTTTCATAGCATCCCATCTAAAACATAAGCACCATCATTAGCTTCATCGTGATTTCTCTACTGTTCTATCCACCTTATTTTTCGACGCGGAGGTAAGCCGTTTTCTGTGAATCTCCTTTTTCAAAAAATGAGCCATTCTCAGATGCCTGTCGGTGTGAAGAGGCCGCTCCCACGATAGTTGATTGATCTGAGCGCCTTACCTCAGACCCGTCCTACTATAGCTGTAACAGTCCGATCTCCATTGTTTCGATGCTGGAGCAGGGATGTAAATTAGACAAGAACATCTCCGATTGAGCGATTGAGGTGTTTTGTTGCTGGATGTAATAATGAACATAGTGGTGGTCATTTACTCCCAACATCTGAGCCGCTGAAGATGCAGTGGATTACCTTAGTGGAATGGGCCTCCCAATCTACATAAATTCATCTATGTTCGTGCAAATCATTCAGAGCTCATATGCATTTAAAGGAACAATCCCATTTTTGCAGAGCTAATTTTGACAAGGTAAAAGGGTGTTGTTTTACACTACCATTGAGAATTTTTAAACAAAGTATATTATAGACTTTTCATTAAGACCCTAAAGAATCATATCAACTTGGGCATCCAACGACCCCTTTAAGGAAAAAATAAGGTGGATAGGCTAAGGCTCTGTTCCAAAACCAGTGCAAAAGGTAAGCTGAATTACACTTAGACTTTTGCCAGTGTTGCAAAGTCCGCAATTTTCCCGCAGAATTGGGCAACATTAACTCTGTTGTTGCGGGTTTTTCATGTCTGCGAATCGAAGCCACCCCAATAATGTGATATTTAGTCACTGGAATGCAAATTTTACTAGGGGAATCCTGTCAAAAAACATGGATTTTACTCCCTGGAACGTACCTAGTTTTAGGCAAGTTTTAAGTAGCATTTGGGCGGGTTTTGTTGTGAAAACCTGGCAACCTTGGCTTTGCCAAGACTGTCAAAGGCGACACTGTATCCCAGAATGCACTGCGTCATAATGGCGGATGAGGTGAGGAAAGTGTTGATTAAAAAATGTATTAAAATAGTTCATATGGTTCAGGTGTGTCTAATTGGGGTTGGAGCTAAACTCTGCAGGACACCATCCCTCCAGGACCGAGTTTGGGCACCCCTGGTTCAGTTGAATCAAAATGAAGTATTTTATTCAAATGTGTTGAATATTTATTAGCAGGGTGTTAATGTCCAATTTACTGGCCTCAGGCTGTGAAGCAGCTGACTTAAGTTTTGGGACTGAGCTTAATAAGAGTGTTTTATGTGTGTTTTACCTTGTTTTCAGTGGCAAAGGGAATGGTAAACTCTGTATGGCTGCATGTCTAAACAGAGACTCGCTGCTCTGCATCATCAGATGAAGACACACAGATTGGGCTCCAGCGCTTTCTCCAAACAGAGTAACCTACACACACACAAATATAATATACTGTAATTAGATGTCCACATTGCCGTCATTCATCCACCCCCGAACACACTGATACCTTCTTTGGGTCTCCTCCAAAAGCTGCAATGTTTTCTTGGACCCAGCGCAGTGCTGCCTGCTGGTCTAGAATCCCATAATTCCCCACTGCGGAGCTCTCTGGATCTTTGCCTGTGACTAAGAAGCCAAACGCTCCTAAAAATTGACCACAACTTCTTAGGATCTGGCTCAGTCAGATGTCATCATGTACCCCAATATGGAAAATGAGTTTTACTAACCGAGACGATACTCCATGTTTACAACTACTGTGTTGCTATAGTTACTGATGAAGCGGCCATCATACAGAGGTTTGGAGGCGGAGCCAGCGATGAAATCACCGCCATGAATCCATACCATCACTGGCAGGGGTGTTGCTATCGGCAACGACAGGTTGACGCTCACAGGAACAAAGACATTTAGATACAGGCAATCCTCACTAACCTGTGGAAATGCATGCATTTGGTCAATATTTCATTGCTTAGGTTTTCTAAATAGTATTGATGTGTGGTTGCTAGGGTGTTGCTATGCAATTGTCAGTATATTCTGAGTCTTTGATGTTATGTTGCATTGTGCTATGGCTTTGGTTGTCAGTGTGTTACTGTGTGGTTGCTACAATGCTTAGAGTGTTTCTTTTAATACTGCTATGTGGTTGCCAAGGTGTTGCTATGCAGTTAAAGCGTTTAATATATTACTTAGCATGGTCTGATGTGATTGCTAGGGCATTGATAGGTAGTAGCCAGGATGTTATTAGGAGGTTGATAAAGTGTTTCTTAGTATGTTGCAATGCAGTATCCAGAGCGTTGCTAGGTGGTTCCCAGGGTGTTGCTGTGTGGTTGCTGGAGTGTTCTTAGCTTTTCTTATTGTGTTACTATGTGGTTTCTAGAGTGTTGCTATGTGATTGCTAGGGTGTTCTGAGTGTTTCTTAGTGTGTTGCTATGTGTTTCTACAGTGTTGCTTTGTGGTTTCCAGGGAGTTGCTATGTGATTGCTGGAGTGTTTCTTTGAGTGTTTCTAGAATGTTGCAAGGTAGTAGCCAGGATGTTGTTAGGAGGTTGATAAAATGTAAATTAGTATGTTGCAAAGCAGTATCCAGAGTGTTGCTAGGTGGTTGCCAGGGTGTTGCTATGTGGTTGCTGGAGTGTTTCTTTGTGTGTTTCTGTGTGTTTCTAGAATGTTGCTAGGTGGGAGCCAAGACGTTGCTAGGAGGTTGATCAAATGTAAATTAGTATGATCCAATGCAATATCCAGAGTGTTGCTAGGTGGTTGCCAGGGTGTTGCTATGTGGTTGCTGGAGTGTTCTAACGTTTCTTGATGTGTGTTGCTATGTGATTTCTAGAGTGTTGCTAGATGGTTTCCAGGGTGTTGCTGTGTGGTTGCAAAAGTGTTCTGAGTGTTTTAGCATGTTGCAATGTGGTTTCTAGAGTGTTGCTAGGTAGGTTCCAGGGCGTTGTTAGGAGGTTGATAAAGTGTTCTGAATCTTTCTTAGGATGTTTCTATGCAGTTATGGACATGTTTTGAGTTTTTCTTCGTATGTTGCTATGTGGTTTCTAGGGTGTTGCTACTGTAGGTGTTGTCAGTTGCTAGGAGGTTGATAAAGCGTTCTGAGTGTTTCTTAGCATGTTGCAGTATGGTTGCTAGGGCATTGCTAGATAATTACTAGGTTGTTACTAAGAGACCCAAGTCAAAACACCTAATATTCGGGTCCCCATACAAATTACATTATTAAGATGATTAGTTCTAAATGAGCATCTGTAACACTGAATATTTTATTGGCGCTCAAGCTTTCATGATATTATATATGTAATACATACTGTAATAACACAATTGTCTAAATGTACTGTTCTAATTTGTGTATGGTTTTCAAATGTGTGTCATGATCAGAGTGTTTCATACCTTAGAAGGACACATCCGTGAGAACTCACCAGCACACACCTGCATGCAGGCGGGACGGGGAAATGTGGCGTCATACGTGTACGACCAAGGTGTCACGGGTGAGGGAGAAGCCCAGCGTTTGTCCCCCACAGGAGGGTCTGCATATGGAATCCCATAAAACACATGAGCTTTATCCAAAGTACAGCCACGAACTCGCCCGAGATGTGTGATGACCACTGGATCTCCACTAGAGTTATCATCCAAACCATCAGATGAGGTCCTATCCAGTGAATTAATTATGCATTCACCTTCATATCCCACCTTATTCAAGTTTTTATCCACCTCAGGCCCTTTGTGTACAATATTATCATCTTCACAATTAATTTCATTAAATTCAGTTCTGGTTGTTATGGAATCAGCTACAGAATGCATATTAGTTGATTTAGCCACAGCATTTCCAGAAAAATCATCAGCACTAGCATAAAACTCTAGACCCTTGAGCAAGTTTGAAGTCTCATCTAAAAAAACATCATCCAAGCTCTCATGTGTTTCAGTTTGTTCAGTGTTTGGGATGTTGAACATCAAGGTCCGAGTCCCAGTTTGTTGAGTTTCACTTTCTACGCTTCCTCTCAGAACTGGCATAATTGAAAGTAGCATGACCACAGTCAATACAGTACCAAATGACACCATGATGACTTTTTAAACCCAAAAGTAGATCCGCAGTCAATCAAAATAGAGTTGGTTAGTTCCACTCAATTCAACAGAACAATCTCAGCTGCCTAGATCCACAAACAGATGCTTGTAGAAAGTTTTATGCTGTAAAGTCCATCAAGAAACTGCCATTTGTCTTCAGTCCGCAAATAGTGAGTGAGGAAGGGGTGTAAAGGAAACAGACTCTGCCTTGTGCGCCTGTTGAATTTCCCGTGACATTAGTGAGATTGGCCCACATTCACAAACATTTTTTTCAGTCTCTCTCACACGCTTATTTACAAGGAAGCTATTGTGAAACAAATAAGATTACAGGCGGTAAGAAGTCAGGATACTGCAAATGCACAAGTCAGGCTGTAAATGTTTAATGTTCATTAATGTTTTATTTTATTTTATGTATTTATTTATTTATTCCTCATTTACCTGTTTGTGTAACTTCTTCAGCTTTGTCAGCCTCATACTAATATTCTGGTCTGAGATTTTTCAAAAATATATAAAAAATACCAATTCTAAATTCTATGAATGTAACTCAAAAGTTGTTTTGTATATATACAATACATACTAAAGAAAATTTCACATTACTTTATGAATTTAGACAAAAAATGAATTAATGGAGATTTTGTCCTATTTTTTTCTAATAATTCAACCCTAAGATTTTTTATATTATATGCTCTGTTTATTTATTTTTATTTTTTTTTATAATTTATATATTGTGTATATATATATATATATATATATATATATTGTTTTTTTTTTTTTTGCCTCATTTACCCGTTTGTGTAACTTCTTCGGCTCATTCAGCCTAATTTTGGTCTGAGCTTAAAACAAAAAAAAAGTTGTTTTTTTCACATTAATTGATCAATTTTAGGCAAAGAATGAATAATGATTTTGGCATAATTAAAAAATATTAAAAAATAAAATAAAGTATTATTCTTAACAATATAAACAGGTCCAGGTTTTCAAATTATTCAAACTATCTATCTATCTGTCTATCTATAAAAAGAAAGTTTCACAATCATTAATGGATTTAGGCAAAAAGGAATGAAAATTTTGGCATAATTTTTACACTTATTATTCTTAAAAAAAACAATCCAGGTTTTCAATTTATTAATGCAGTAACACCAAAAAACCATTATGATATTCATGACTCAAAAATTCTTATATATGTATTTTTTTAATTTGATGATGAAGTTGTGTACTCTTTCATGTACTCAGTGTATTAACAAAACTTGAATTGCTTTTTATCTTTTTATTTAATGGGTACACTTGACCATCATTAAGCAACTATCAAAAATTATTTAAACAAAGTTTTAGTCTAAGAACTTGACTCATGCATTTTTAATGAGATTCTTAAAATATTTTTCATTTTCTCATCTTTGACATCTTTATGTGTCATTAGCACAGGTGTGCAGACATCCTAAAATAATAAACCCATCAATGACACATTATTCATGTACTAATAGAACACTGTTGATTGATTACTCAGAAAAATAAACACACAACTACTTCAAAACATAATTTGTAAGTCGTGACTCATAGCTGTTCTCACTCACGGCCTACAGTGTGCTATACGTACGCCCGTTTCCATGGTGACTGTAAAATCATCAGGAATGTGTCGTGACTACGTCGGTTATATGTGTGTGTGAAACACACAACAGCTGAAATCTCAGGCACCGTACTGATGTGTATCTTCACTATCACACACAGTCATAATCACGCTTCATAATCCTGAGAGGTTGTAACACACTTTTTTGAGTCTGAAGGCTAGAAAATCACACAGAAGACAAGCAGTAAGAGTATAAAATATCAACCCAAGTTTATTCAACTAGCACTTTTATGATAGCCGTTCTTACAAGTAAAATGAAAATTCCAGTTTGTCTAAATGCATTTACAGTCCTACTGTGTATATGGAACTAAAATAAATGATCTGCACACAGCAGAATGGAAACTTTATATATATACGTATAGACAAATTTCTTCTTATTCATAATCAAATTTCAATGATTGCTAATGTAATATCCAACCATAACGAAATTATGGAGAGATGCAAATTTTAAAGTTCAAGTTTAAGACATAACAGTTACACAGGGATGACATTAATGTGTTGCATAAAAGTGGAGTAGCCAGCAAACTCCTAGTAGACACAGTCCAAGATTAGTCAGCCAATAGGAAATGCTGTAGGCTGAAGAGGGCGGGCCATAGTCCCACCCAGGGAACCAATCATATCCTGTAAAAAAAGAAATAACAGAATATCTGAGCAAGATGTAGGTTTGAAAGACGTCATGCTGGGACATGTATGCAAAGTGGATATAAATATGGAAATGATAAAAGATTAGGATTAAGATATTTTAAATATACAAACAAGATTGTTTAAAGAGCTACTATGAAACAATATATACTGTGATTGACTTGGCATTTTTATTCAAATATACTATGAGTTTGTTACATCTAAATTAACTGGTTTTATTCAAGCTAAATATATTACTTAACTGACCATACTGTAAAAAAATTTTTTTTTGTATGTTTTATAAGTCAATAGAATTTCAGTTCTTCTATTTCAAATTTCACATATATTTCAGTGTGTTACTTGCCATTTAATTGTAACTAATTGTGAAATTTACCAGCTATTTCTAAGCAGAAACTGCTTCTACATCATTTTTTGGTGTACATTTTATCATTATATTATGCAAATGAGTCATTTTAAGAGTAAGATCAGGTAGAGATACAGTAGCTCCTCTGTACAGTGAATGTGGAATAATATAATAATATATAATGGTATATTAGAAGTAATTATTTATAATAATATAAAATATATATTAATAATACAAATATTAATATATAATATATTAATACATATATATATATATATATATATTTCAGATGTTGTGGAAAGATAAAACCCAGTTATTTAATTGTGTCAGATTATTTGTGAGTATTACTGTAATGTTTTATCGTGAAACCTCTTACTACAAACGTTGTCTCGGCAGATCTCTGACCCACAACCGCTGCAGGCCACACCTGCTATATATGGAGTAACACCATGAACGTGTCCCCTGTAACAGAGCATGTTACAATAACATTACTAAACATCACCACAAGAGGCAGACATAGTAACATTTTGACCTGCCCTGAACTTTACTATATCTTTGCAACTATAATCAAGCAAAAACTATACAAAATTCGAGTCATAACCTCCAGATATAAGGTGGACGTGTTCCCATAATATTCAAAATAGTAGTAAACATACACATTATTAACAATAAGGATCTTTATTGGCATTGATAATTCCATGAGGAACCTTTAACATCCGCAAAACCACAAAAAACACTCTTTAGATTATTCAAATGTTCTCTACACTAAAAGGTTCACCGAAAGGTTCTTTGGGAAACCCAAAATGGTTATTTTACGCCACTGCATTATAAACAAAAATCATTTTTTAATTTCTTGATCACCCTAGTTTTTAACATTTGGCTGCATTCGTAAAATATAAAGTTTAACTTACGTATCGCCATAGTTGCACACAAAAATAGTGGATTCTGGGTGAGTGGAGAAGTTTTCGATTCCTTTAGTGCACACATTTACAGCACAGCCCAGCTTGAAGCTTGTAGACCACATTAACTGAAACATACAATACATGAATAAATACATAAGGCTGGTAAAATAACTTTTTATTACTGAAAAATATTCACAGCCGAACATACCTGTGCGTAGTGGCCACACAAGCGTGAGCAGTTGTTATTTCTGAGTGAGTAAGCGCCTTCTTTGCTCCATCTGTGTATGGCGTTCTCCACTGAGAAGGCTGAAAACGGAGCCCCCAGCCAGATGTTCTCACCCATCCACCCGAACAGCGGGTGCCCAAAATGTGCCAGCCCAGGATGATGAGAGGCCTTGCAATGTCTCGCTCGGTCTCTGGCACCTTTGGCCAATTCCTTGTCCCAGGACTGTAGACAAACAAAAAAATAATACTCCAAATCAATTAAATTTCAAAACATAGATATGATTTAAAGTTCACCCAAATAGAAAATTCTTACATTAATTACTCACCCTCATGTCGTTCCAAACCAGTAAGACCTTTGTTCAGTTTCAAAACACAAATTAAGATATTTTTGATGAAGTCCTAGAGTTTTCTGACGCTCAATAACATTCTCGTAGCTTCATAAAATTACAGTTGAACCACTGATTTCAGATGGACTATTTTAGCAATGTGGTAAGACTCTTGCTGTCTATGGAGGGTCAGAAAGCACTCGGAAATATCAAAAATATCTTAATTTGTGTTTCAAAGATGAACGAACGTCTTACGGGTTTGGAACAACATAAGGGTGAGTAATTAATAACAGAATTTTCATTTTTGGATGGACTATCCCTTTAAGATGTAACTGACAGGATTAAATGAACAAGCGCCACTACAACTTATATTTAAGCCCCATTCTCACCAAAAACATAACTATATTAGTGTCCGCAACAATGAAAAGTATCATGTGCACTGCAGTTTTGTTGTCTACCACTTTAAATGCTCAATCTTGTTTAAGCAAAATGGATTGGACAGTGTTGCCAAGTCTGTGGTTTTCCTGCAAAATTTGGCTACTTTTACACTGTTATTGTGGGTTGTTTTTCATGTCCGTGGGTTGAAGCAACCCCAAAAAACGTGATATTTAGTACCTGGAATGCAAATTTTACCAGGAAAACCCCACCAAAAAAAATATATTTAACACCCTGAACACAATGTTTACTGGAGGACTCCCTCAGAGACGTGAATGGGCTAGTTTTGGGTAGGAATTGGACGGGTTTTGTTGTGGAAACCTGGCAACCCTGTTTCACACTGTTTCAACAGGTTGTTTTTCATGTCTACGGGTTGAAGCGATTCCAAAAAAAGGATATTTAGAATGCAAATTTTACCAGGGGAACCCCCCCTTGGAGCACAATTTTTTTACCAGAGGACCCCCTCCGAAACTAGTTTTGGACTAGTTTTCAGTATCAATTGGTTGGGTTTTGTTGTGAAAACCTGGCAACCCTGTTCATCGCCTCGAAAACAATATCGTTCTAAAGAAATTCCAACAAGTTCTTCTTTGTCGTTATGATGCAAACGTACCTATAATTAAAACTTTATGCACCTTTTCCTTCAATGCGGATGTCAGCCTATGGGTGAGACTTCCGGTTCATTATCCGCTAAAGATGAATAACAACGTGCAGTATACGGTAAAACAGTTTTGCACATTGATTTGCAATATCAAGCAGCAAAACGAGTTGTTTTGTACAGCTACAAATTAGCTGGACATGGATGAGACCGGAAGCCTGACCTGTAAAATTTACAAATAGCCGCGATAGTTATCATCCTTGGTGTGAACAAGCCGTTAAAATTCGATTTGTCCCAGAACGTTCGTTTCCGAAACATTTACTTGTGCATGAGATGTTCTGTGCTAAAATTTTTAACTCATACGAACCTGTTTAACTACAATAATGTGCTTATGTATTACTAATATGCTTATTATTAGGCATTAATGAATATGCATGATATATTTACAATATTAAAACACCGGTTATTACATCAAATAAATAACACGTTTTAAATTATTATTGATGAAGAGATATCTGAGAATATCCTCGTCAGGCACCATTACAATCACAAAGACCTGTTGTTTTCTTTTCATTCTTCTACTACTAAAAAAAATCCAGATCAATACACACACAATAGGGAGTCTTTCCTTTCCACTCATACAAAAACATCTCTCCATCGCCATGGCAACCGGAATGATGGTTGTGCATATTTTTTATACTGAAATCAAACACTCTGGGACAAAAACAAAATGACATGCTGTTGCTAAAGCGTAGATATTACCACGAGCATTTAAAACGAGGAACATTTAGACAAACATGTAAACACACTAATGCAAATGAAAATGAGTAAACAAGATTAACTGCGCAAATGATTATGAACACATAAATACTATCAAGAACGAAACATCAAATACCTGCGTCCCGAACACCTGTCTTACCATTGAACGCGCACTGACCGCAGGTGGAATGGTGCGTGAGCGCTGCGTATTATGCGCCTGCACACACCTGCGGATGAACTCGGGTTCCGTTATTCCCGGCAGGAGCGCTAGAACGCCACAGGAGCCGTACAGAAGCACCGATATCCGTAAGAGGAGACCGCCGAGAGAGTCCATGGCAGGAGACTGACTGTCCTGAGCTGCGCTACTTCGCTCTGGTTAAATGAGTCAATGGAGCATCACTGCAGGAGACGCGCTGACCTGTGCGTCATGGTGCCGTGGATTTGCCCACTCTCTCTCTCGCTCCCTCTCTGTCTGTCGCTCTATTTCTGTGTCTGTCTGTCTGTCTGTCTTCGTACAGGGGCTTTTTAAAGGACTAAAACTGAACCGCCCACCATGTCACGAAAAAATTAGATGCGCGGGACTCTTTGTCTTCATCCCTCACGCACAAGTTCACGCGTGCGCTCACAGGCTTGTCCAAATGTAAATTAAGTCGTGCGACAAAAATGGCCATTCTGACATATTTAGCACATTCATATTTAGAATGTCTATTTTAAAAATACACGTAGAGTTATTTTATGTCAATTTATTGAAGATTTATCAGAATTTGTAAGGAAAAGTACTTAAATGCTTAAATGCTTAAATGTCTTAACTAAGACAGTGGGTGAGACTTCCGGTTCATTATCTGCAATAGGGAAATAACGAAAAAAAATAACGTTCAGTAAACGGTAAAACTGTTTGCACTACAATTCAGTGTGTTCATAATTAAGACAATACATTAAAATAATATGGTAAGACACATCAATTTGCAATATCAAGCAGCAAAACGATCTGTTTTGTACAGCTGTAAATAGCTGGATGCAGATGTGACCGGAAGCCAGACCCATAAAAGTTACAAATGGCCACGCCCACTCTCACAGGAAAAAAAAGGTAGGATTTGCATAATTTAAAAATCCGGCAGTTTTGGTTTATTTCTACAGCTGTCAAACAACTAATTGCGATTACTCGCATGCAAAATAAAAGTTTGTGTCACCTTATATGCGTATGTACTGTGTGTAAATATGTATATATAAAAACACACATGAATGTATATATTTAAAAAATATATATATTTATATATAATACAAATTGTGTGTGTGTGTGTTCATGCATATATATATATATATATATATATATGGAGTTTAAGGTATAAAACAAAAATTGTTTATATATATATATATNTCGCATGCAAAATAAAAGTTTGTGTCACCTTATATGCGTATGTACTGTGTGTAAATATGTATATATAAAAACACACATGAATGTATATATTTAAAAAAAATATATATTTATATATAATACAAATTGTGTGTGTGTGTGTTCATGCATATATATATATATATATATATATGGAGTTTAAGGTATAAAACAAAAATTGTTTATATATATATATATATATATATATGTTTTTGCAAATTAACTCTTCATGGATATATATAAATCTATATATCTATATGATATCTATCCAAATAAATACATGCATGTGTGTGTTTTAATATATACATAATTAATATTTACAGTACAAACTCATATATTACGTAAACACAATCTTTTATTTTGCATACAAATATTCGCGATTAGCGATTTTCACTATATATTTTACTGTTTTTTACCTTTACATAGTAATTATTATTTTTAAGTTTTTAGAGTCTGATTCATGATCATAGTCTTCATAAATGCATTAACAGAGTATTTTTCCATTTATTTGGTTGGAATTATGTCTTTGAGAATTCAGACTACATTACCCACAATCCTTTTATGAGCACAGTCACGTGTGTTGGGTTTAAAATCACCACAGCAACGGGAGCGCGGAAGTGAAGCCCGTCTTAAAACCAGTTAATTTTGAGTAACTGTTTACACTACTATTTACATAAATAAATAGTGGACAGCACCACTAATAATGAAAGCAAACGTGAAATCTTTACAAAAAAGTCCGCAGCAGGTAAGTGCGTAATGCCTGCTTTTTAAACGAACAGGTGTTAACGTTAACTGAGGTAATTATTCTTTCAATTTAACGTTACATGTATATTTATATCCGAAGACCGCGATAACTGGAGCAGACCGCGGGACGAGGCCAGCAGAGTAAGTTTAGAAAAATAAGAAAAGCTTATAAACACATATAATAATTATCTGTAGAACCATGGGTTGTTCATTAATTATTTATGCAAGTTATTTAATAATTAAATATCGCTCACAGAGTTCCAGCGCTGAAGTTAGAGACCCTGTGCGACGCGGAGGAGGAGGTGGGATAACAACATGATGCTGTTTAGTTTATTAACTTGATTGTGCGGATTGTCCATTTACTGTTAATGTACATGTCATTTTAAACAGCATTTCGCCATAATTGCAAAGTATGCTGCTATCAAGACTGTCCCAGGAGATTTGACAGCCATGAGCTGGGGCTCTCCAGCCTCCACACAATCAAAACAGGTGCTCATTTAAAATGATCCTAAATCACCTAAAAATTGCAATCCTGTCATAATATAGTCTTTTTCTGTGGAACAAAGGAGAATGATTTTGAACTACTGCTATTTTTCTCCAGTGTAATTACAATGAATGAGGCTTTTGAGTTTCAAAGCTTACAGTCTGTTCCTCACAGAAGCCAACATGTTTTTCTCCCCATAATACATCTTTGTATACCTGTAATAACCTTGCTGTATATAACTACAACTCAGTGTTTTGATTAAGCGTCTTGTGCTTTTCCCTCTCAGTGTTTTGCGACAGAGATAAAGGACTCAATTAAAAATCCGGTGTCTGCTGTGGATTACAGAGAATCACTACAGCTGAGCCACAGAGTTCAGACACAAAGAAGCTCACTGTCCAGTCACAAAGCAAACCTGGATTCATCACAGTTCACCTGTAAAAAAACAGCACAAGCCAGCTACAACCAGACCAACACTGTACGACCAAACAGCAAGATGAGGGATGCGGTGAGTTCTGCAAACTTTAGCATTGAAATAAGCACAATGATCAAGACAGATCATTCTCACTTTAAAAGTAAATCATATACAGCACCCTGACATCACTGAAATACTTTCTGAAATTTATAGTCGGTTAATGTTGACAAAAACAATAATGATAAAAAATAATGTGCTAGAAATTAATCCAACCTCTCAATCCACAATGAATGTCATTGAAAACATGTTGAGTGTTGGGTGATTTATTCATTTTATATTTTATTTTTTTTATTCAATTTATAATGTTTATTTTATTTTAATCACACATTTATCATGTTTGCACACAAAAACGTTTCTTTTTAGCAAATTTAATTTAATTTAATTTAAAAATATGTATATTTTATTTATTTCCACACAAAACAATTTATGTTGTTTTATTGTATTTTAACTACACATTTAACTACAAATTTTCTTTTATTTTGTTTTATTTCTTCACCAAAGCAATTTATTATGTTTCTACACCAATGCAATTTATAACAAACTTTATTTTATTATTTTATTTATTTCCACACAAAAGCAATTTATGTTGTTTTATTTATTTTAACCACACATTTATCATGTTTCCACACAAAAGCAATTTATAACAATTTATATTTATTTTTATTTTATCCATACATTTGTCCTGTTCCTACTTAAAGGCAATGTATAACATTTTTTTAAATGTATTTTTATTTTAACCACACATTTGTCAAGTTTCCACACAAAAACAATTTCTAACAAATTTTTATTTTATTTTATTTTATTAATTTTATTTTATTGTTTCCACACAAAAGCAATTTATGTTGTTTTATTTTACTTTAACCACACGTTTACCATTTTCCCACACAAAAACAATTTCTAACAAATTTTATTTTATTGTATTTTATTTCCACACCAAAACAATTATTATTTTTTTTATTCTAACCACACATTGATCATGTTTTCACACAAAGACAATTTATAACAAATTTTATTTTATTATTTATATCCACACAAAGGCAATTCATGCTGTTTTAATTATTTTAACCTCACATTTCCACACAAAAGCAATTTATAACCATTTTTATTTTATTTTATCCATACATTTATCGTCTTTCTACACAAATACAATTTATAAAAATATATTTCATTTATTTTATATTTTATTCATACATTTATCATGTTCTTATACAAATGCAATTTATAACTATTTTTATTTTATTTATTTTTATTTTTCCACACATTACTTTTCTACACAAAAGCAGTTTTTGGCATCTATTGACCTTCATATAGGCCAGACATCTTCTGCTACATGTTTTAGACGAGAGTTTGTTGTCTCCCCCTGGAGGAGGGTGTTTGTTATATGCTCCAGAAGTCTTATGTGAGCATTTCATGTGATTGGATGATATATTTATGTGTTTGTGAGTAGGAGGAGCTTACAGAGGACAGGAAACTGCAAGCAGTAATTGAGCAGGTTATGGTGGATCAGCTGTCGAGGTCCGTATCTCTCTCTTTCTTTCTCTCTCTTTCTCTCTCTGTTCCATTTTTGTTCTCAGTTTGTGGTGAGTAATAACATCGTGAGGTTTCTCTGATGCTCACGCAGGGCTGTCATTAGCGATCCGGAACAGAATGCTGTGTCTGTCAGTCCCACGAGTGTCCCACCACGCTACAGGAGAACTCTTCACCACACTAAGTAAAACCCACACATGTACATGACTCAGATACTAAACTCTCTCTTTCTCCCCTTCTGTCTCATACTCATGGATTCAGAGAAGGTCACAGTGGTTACGTCCCCACTTACATTTTCATTTTTGTATTTTTGTATTTTTGTATTTTAATACATAATAGATGTTTGTGCTAAGGAATGCACCGCTATTATTATCGCTCATACTGATTTAAACAAAACACTAATCTTAAACTTTGGCACCCGCATATTAGCATGCATAAAATCACTCTGGACACCTTCACAGCCACGGAGAAACGCCTTTGCAACTACCCACAAGCATTAAAAAATCGTGCTGGCCAGTTTTGCAAGAACCACTCACATTATCTTTAGAAAATATAATGCCATAAAAGCATAAAAGCAAAGTTAGAGTCCAACATAATATTTGAAAGGAAAATATACAGTTAATATATATATATACAATGCCGTTCAAAAGTTTGGGATCAGTAAGATTTTTAATGTTTTTAAAGACATCAAAGTTAGACATCAAATCAAAGTTCTATTCATTTGATTAAAAATACAGGGAAAAAAGTAATATTGTGAAATATTATTGCAATTTAAAATAACTGTTTTCTATTTTAATATACTTTATAATATAATAGAAAGAAAGAAAGAAAGAAAGAAAGAAAAAAAATACTGCCCCCAAACTTTGAACTTCTGTTTTTTTAATCAAATAAACACAGACTTGATGAGCAGAAAAGACATCTTTAAAAAAATATTATGTATGTGTACACATGTATGTGTATTATGTGTGTGTACACATACACACCAGATGCTTTTATCTAAAGCAGTAAAATCAAAATGTGAACTGATTTTACTGCTTTAGATAAAATCAAACTGTTGGGATTTGAGAGGAAATTGCAGGGCATTTTCATTCAGAATTTCATTTAAAATCTAAAATTATGTATTTAAAATAAATAATTAATTTTAAATGATAACCAATGAAAATAAAACATTTACTAAAAAATATTATTTTATTTGTTTACCTGTATTTCAAGGACCATCAGGACATCAGAAATCAGTGAACATGAAAAAGTGTTAAATTATTGAAATATTCATTTAAAACTGTTTATTTCGAGTATATGAGGTATTTCAAGTAATTTGAGGTTTTTGAGTAAAGTGCAAAAAGGTTTAGCTGACAAAAAAGCTAAACAAAAAAGTTTTAGAACTGCTGTGTTGAGAAAGAAAGAAAAAGAAAGAAAGAATGTGTTTAAAGCAGTGGTTTTGAACCTCAATTTCACAGTAAAACTAAAATTACAGACTCATTCGACATAATTTTCACTGATCCTGTCTTGAACCATCAATCCATACTTTTTGAAGGCTGCTGTTTATTTGTGTTTCATTGCAATTATCTACAATGCTACTAGAAACTTAACATCAATAACTCATCTAAAAAAAACATAAGTTATATTTACAGAAAGAAACTGAAAAAAGGAAGAGTTTTGTTGAATCTGAAGTGTGGCAAAGGACCATTCTTGTGCATTCTAGTTTGTTACCACCATACAAACAAACACCCATTCACATGCTTATATTTTGCTCTCTTTAGTAAAACTGTGATTTGAGCTATTTAGGTTTTCATTTTATTTCTACAGGGTAAAAACACAGATGTCTTTAACAGAGAACACCTTATCCAACAAGCTCTGCTTTCAAGCCAGGATTTCATCAAGGTAGTCACAGCTACTCACCTACTTTCAGCCATTTTTAGTGTTTTATTTTGTAATTCGCATATGTGTTTGATATATAGGTGTGGACGTGAGGCATGTCGAAAACTGATTGGCTTCTTTTTCACATTTGACCGAACACTGACCGTGTACGAGTACCGAAATTTTGGTAAAAACAGGTAAGGCTTATATCATGAAAATCTGACTTTTTCCATGTTCAAGTGCTGTAATTGGTCCCAGTCTCAAGGAAGACGAGAGCAGTGGATTTATTGATTTATTTACTGTAGCCTGTATTATGCTGCTGCCACACAGATCTAATATAAGCATGCAATTTCTTTCCCAGCTGTTTATCTTCACAGACATAACTGACTGTTTTTGTAACTCGTGTGAAAAACCCTAGAAAACCCTATATCAGAATTTTAAACTGATATGACTTTAAAACACATGATTTCAGCACTATAGACATGATAATCAAAACCAACAGATGTTTTTTGGCAGAGTATCTCAGGTATGAGATGTATAGGCACAGCCCTGTTCTTGAAAAGGGGGGCGGGGAGTAGCAGCTCATTTGCATTTAAAGAGACATGCACGAAAACAGCGTGTTTCTGCTTCTACTCAAAATGGGCATTTTCAAAACGATCTGTGGGGTATTTTGAGCTGAAACTTCACAGACATATTCTGGGGACACTTGAGACTTATATTACATATTGTAAAAAGATGCATAATAGTTCTGCTTTAATGATATGCATTTATATAACTGTGTCCCACACATAGTTTTTCTCCACATTTAGGTGTCTGAAAAGATAATTGTTCATGAAAACTCTTTCAGATGGAACGCACTGCCCTTTATCATGCGTGGTGTGTATTTGAAGAGAGGGAGGCCGTACTGCCTGCAGGACATCTCACAGGTTCGACACACTCATCATCTGTCACACACACACACACACACACACAGACAGACTAATATTAATTCATTAACACCCTGCCTACATCACCCAGGGTGCAGAGCTTCATTTCTGTACAGACGGCCCACACCTCCCCCAAAGTCTGAGACAGCAGCCGAGCCTGACCCTCAGAGTTACTGATGTGGATGATACAGCCAAGGGAGCCCTGCTGTACGTACCACTCATTTACATATATACACACACACACACACACGTGTGTGCGCAAGTGAGAGGACTCAGAGTGTTTCTTTTGCACAGAACTCAGTCTGGGGAAACTTTACATCGTGTCTCTGAAGAGGAAATCAACAATCGAAACACTCTGAAGGAAATTCAAGGTTAATACTTAACACAAGCCTTCCTCTTACACATAAACATTACTTATTAAAATGCATAAATATTCATCCAGAATGTTTCTCACCCACACAAACCTGTTTATGAGGTGATGTCATTTTTAATGTTGAAATTTGAGCTGTCAAAATTTTTAATCAGAACTGCATGATTTGCCAGTTTGTTGATGTTTTTGAAAGAAGTCTCTTATGTTCACCAAGGATGCATTTATGTGTTCAAAACATTAAAAGTAATATTATGAAATATTAGAACTTAAAATAACTGTTTTCTTTTTTATTAATTAAATTTAAAATATAATTAATTCCTGTAATGCAAGGCTTTTTTTCAGCATTAGTCTTCAGTGTCACATGATCCTTTAGAAATCATATTAATATGCCGATTTGACACTCAGGGAACATTTCTTATTAATATCAGTGTTAAAAACAGCCAAGCCAGTATTTTAGTGGAAACTGTGATACTTTTTTTCAGGATACTTTGATGAATAGAAAATTCAAAAGAACAGCATTTATTTGAAAGAAAATTTCTAAATTCAAATTAGAAAAGAAACATCTTTATGTTGATCAATTTAATGCATCCTTGCTGAATAAAAGTATCCATTTCTTTTAGTCTTTTTCTTTTATGTTTGTACATATAATTTAAAAAATGAAATCACTTTGAAATGAAATTTATCAATCTTGCACAATGAAAAGTTGAAAACACACTCTTCACCTTAAAGTGACTGTGTCTACTCTTAAAGGAATAGTTTACCCAGAAATGAAAATTCTCTCATTAATTACTCACTCTTACGTCAATCGGAACACAAATTAAGATATTTTCTGACCTGCATAGACATCGACGTAACTACCACGTTCAAGGCGTGGAAAGGCAGTAAGGACATCGTTAAAATAGTCCATATGAAATAAGTGGTTCAACTCTAATTTAGCTTAGAGAATACTTTTTTGTGTGCAAAGAATAAAAATACAAAAATAAAAATACTTTATTCAACAATTTCTTCTCCTTCGGTTGAACCACTGGTCACACAGACCATTTTAACAATGTCCTTGCTACTTTTCCGGGCCTTAAACATGTCAGTTGCATTGTTGTCTATGCAGGGTCAGAAAGCTCTTGGATTTCATTGAAAATATCTTAATTTGTGTTCTGAAAATGAACGAAGGTCTTATGAGTTTGGAATGACATTAGGGTGAGTAATTAATAACAGAATTTTCATTTTTGGCTGAACTGTCCCTTTAAGGGCTACATTAATATTAACCAGTCACGGAATGCTTGAATTGGAATGCAGCACTCTGATTGGTGAATTTTTTGCAGGTGCAGTTCATGATAGGTTGAGGGGACGTGCGGTCCAAACCCTGATCAATCTAGGACGAGATCTGCAGAACTTAGATCTAAAGGCTGACAGTATGCAGCAAAAAGAGCTGCTCAGACGATCTCTGATGGACCAGCAGTGCCTCACTCAGCAGGTTAAGAGAAATAAAATACTTCATAACAACCTCACAAGACATATTTAAAAATCTAAAAGCTAATTTCAAAACGAGCTATAAGTAGGTTTTATCTATCTATCTTTCTATGTTGATGTAGAACATGATGTGAGCGTGAGTCGTTACATTAGCGTGTGCCGTGTGTGACAGGACTTCGAGGCGGTGTGGAGGATTGTGAGTCGGCGTGCGGAGGGGCGGGTGCACCCCGCTGACGTGATGCGTGCAGTTACCGGGGAGATGAGCGAGAACAGAAAAGCCATCTTCCTAAAGGTAACAGACAAGCTGGACCACTTTTGTCCTCCAGAGGACGCCATTGAGCTCTGTGACTTACTGAGTTTCCATTCTGGCCATTAGCTGCTGTTTTGAATGTTTGAATCTCTCTCTTTTTTTAGGTTTATGTAAAGCTTGACCCAAATAAAACCGGCTCCATCTTCCTGAGCGATATGGAAAAATTCTATAGAGGCAAACAAGAGTCTGACTCAGCACTCGGTGAGCCGCTGAACATTTAGTTTCTGCTCACAAGCAGCAGTATTGTAGTTACGTTTATTCAGTGTCGGTCAATATTTCATGACAAACACTGAGAGTTAAACCTGAGGTACTTCCGTATTTGTTTACAAAAAGGCTGTATAGCGTTCATTTAACAGATATGCTTAGGAAACTCTTGCAACAAACTTAATAGAATAATATTACTGCATAGACCACATTGATGATTGATGTTTATGAATATATATCATTCTCATGTTGAACTGTTGACAGAAGCTGGTCCGAACCCTGACTTCCTGACCTTCGTACGGGAAGCAGGAAAGGTCACCAAGACTGTGTCCTACGCTGAGTTTGAGGACTATTATGAGGGTCTGAGTATTGAAATCCCTGATGATGAAGAGTACATTAACAATCTGAGAGCTACGTGGAATATCTGAGAGCATCTGCCTTGTTTATAGAATGACACTTTCTGAATTATGTTTGTTAATAGTGTTTGTCACTATATATTGCTATTCATATTCATAGTATGCAGTGTTGTATATTGCATAACACAATGTAGAGTACAATTAAAAAATGGGGGTCAGTAAGATTAATACTTTTATTCAGCAAGGATGCATTAAATTGATCAAAAGTGACAGTAAAGACATTCATATTGTTACAAATATTTTCTGTTTTAAATAAGCAGCACAACTATTTTCAACACTGATAATAATAATGATAATAACAATAAATGTTTCTTGAGCAGGATATTCAGCATATTAGAATGATTTCTGCGGGATCATGTGACACTGAAGACGAGTAATGATACTGGAAAATTCAGTTTTGCATCACAGGAATAAATTACATTTTAAAATAGAAATACAGCTATTTTAAATTGTAATAATATTTCACAATATTACTGTTTTTACTGTATTTTTGATCAAATAAATGCAGCCTTGATGAGCATAGGATACTTCATCTGGATAGTTTTAACTACTGTTTGGATTGGCACATGCTAACAAGTTTTAATTTATAAATTAATGTTTAAAAACAACTGTTAACTTGAGTATTAAGTTGTATTGATTTTATTTATCTATCATAATATCTGTACATATACAAACCTTAATATGAAAGGCTATGTAAAAAAAAAAATTCACAGATGAATCATGTGTCCAATATGGACATGTATGCATGCATGGCATCAAAAGGCTATTTGTGTCTATTTGTGGAACTTCTCCTTTTGCGTCAATGGCCGTTAGACAGTCCGTTCCCAGATCCATTAGAGTAGGTGGGTGTGTAGTCTTCCTCAGAAACCTCCTCATCCTCTTCTTCATCACTGCGCTCATCGCCCTTCAGCTAAAGAGAGTGAAAGAGAATTAATCTTGTGCATTTAGTCTGCTTGTATGTTTTTACACATTTATTTTAAATTTTAATAAACTAGTTTGTTTATTGCATTATTAGTTATTTTGTATAAAAAAATGGATACTCACTTTGCCAAAAAGAAACTTTTTGACCATGCGGAGGATCAGGGAAGCCCAGAACACGTGCAATAACAGCAGCACCACAAGCATGACGTTGAAGAAATAATAGCCGAAAAAGGGTTCGAACAGGTCCAGAGGATACACCCACGTACAGTGGATCAGCCTGTACGCATGACAGACACATACAATTTAACAAACGTAACCCGAAAATCTCATACTTATTTACCTTTGTCGCACACTTACCAGAAAGGGAAGATGATGAGTCTCGTTAACATGAAGACCAGAGCGAACACCACAAAGATACTGTTGCAGGTCGTCTCCCATCCAGCATAGTTAAACATCTTAGCAGACTTTGAGAAACAGATAAACAACTTTTAACATAAAACACCCTATGCATATTCTGACATTCAAAAGTTTGGGGTTGGTATGATTTTTTTTTATGTTTTCGAATGAATCTTGTGCTCACCAAAAATACAGTAAAAACGTACAGTTGAAGTCAAAAGTTTACATACACCTTGCAGAATCTGCAAAATGTTAGTTATTTTACCAAAATAAGAGGGATCACACAAAATGCATGTTATTTTTTATTTAGTAATGACCTGAATAAGATATTTCACATAAAAGACATTTACATATAATTCATAAGAGAAAATAATAGTTGAATTTATAAAAATGACCCTGTTCAAAAGTTTACATACACTTGATTCTTAATACTGTATTGTTACCTGAATGATCCACAGATGTTTTCTTGTTTAGTGATAGTTGTTCATGAGTTCCTTGTTTGTCCTGCTGTTCTTCAGAAAAATCCTTCAGGTCCCACAAATTCTTTGGTTTTTCAGCATTTTTGTCTATTTGAACCCTTTCAGTGACTACGATTTTGAGATCCATTTTTTCACACTGAGGACAACTGAGGCACTCATATGCAACTATTACAGAAGGTTCAAACACTCACTGATGCTTCAAACACAATGCAGTAAGTGCCAGGGGGTGAAAACTTTTTGAATTTGAAATCTTTTTATCTCTCTCTCACCTCAAGTAGGACATCAGATGTATCATGCACCAACATGACCATTGTCCCAATGCGAATGTAGTTGGCACACCAGGAGAAGGACAGCAGTGTTAGCGTGGCCCAGTGATGGATCAACTGCTCCTTAAAGTCCTACAAATTGACACAGAGAGAAATAGAGCTCCATAAACCTAGAGAGATATCTCTTAAGATATGGCAACTTCATTTTCATATCAAATTTTCAATAATTTACAAATTCCATTAAATGTTTTAATGAATGCAAATCATCCATTTATTAATCCTTAATGCATTAAACTGCATGAATTATTGCTGACTGTTTTATGACACTATTAGCAGTGCTACCTTCAGGCTAGTTGAATAAGAGTGCAGTGCTTATGACCTTGATGTGACCTTAAAAATGTCATCTAATAATTATATATAATATTTTAGGGAACATGAAATATTTATAACTGATAACGTAATGAAAATAGTGCATCCTTACCTTACGTTTTACATCTGCAGCCACACTGAACAGTAAAGAACCATAAAAACTCAACTCAATGATGTAATACCAGTATTGAGAATCCAGCAGTGACTGCACACACACACACACACACACACACACACACACAAAACAAACATATTTAAAAACCAACCAACTGCCATACAAACATGCTTGCACAAACACAACCCTCCCAGAACATGCAAATTCAGACTAGTTTTCACTGTGCTACGTACAGTATATTCGTTTGTGCTTTTAAAACACTTTTTTTCTTCTATAGGTCCATAGTTCACACTTACTTGTTTGGGAAATCCTGCCCACACTACCCGTAGATCATAAACCCATGGTTTCTGTTGAAAAAAAAAAACAAACAATATAAACCAATATAATTCAGAGGTTAATAATCTCATTAAATTAAAGTAAACACTAATATTTAACTCTGTGTATTACATGGAGCAATGAGGATTTTTAGTGATTCTTTCCTCAAGTTACATCGTTACGCCAGTGGGTGGCGCCAAGTGAGTGAATCAATGAATCATTCGAATCAACAGATTCGTTCAAAACATTGCCTAAAATCTGTACAAGACATACACAAACATTACTAGACACATACTTCATGTCAGTATGGGCTGGCCCAACGTATACTGGTGAACAGCACATATGTCTGTTTTTATACATTTTATAAATTATAAATGTATAAAAAATAGAAATTATGAGTAAATAATAAATTAATTTATAAAATATAAAAATGTTTAAATTATGCATACTGCCTAAGTGCATTATAAACAATAAAAGAGTTTAAATTATGGTTACTGCCTAAGCACATGACATGCACAAACATTACTAGACACTTTAACTTAATATGTCAATATGTGCTGGCTCAACTATACCAGTGAATAGTACAAATGCCTGTTTTTATAAATTTATTAAAAAAGATAAATTAAAAATTATAAACTAATTTGTAAATCACAACGAAATTATAGATAAAAAATTACACATTTTATAAAAATTCATTTATTTATGTAAATATCTTAAGTTATAATACATTATTACAGTAAGTACCTACATATTGTTACAATTTTTAAACAATCTAATGCTGACATAAAACCATGGTTTCCGTTGCACAAAACAATATAATTCAGAAGTTATTTATTTATTTTTAGAATCTATCTATAAACGATGAGGATTTTTCAGTGATTCTTTGTTTAAGATGCATCGTTACGCCAGTAGGTGGCGTCAAGCGAGTGAATCTTTGAATCATTCAAATCAACAGATTCGTTCAAAACATTTATTCATTTAATATGAATAAAACAGAGATACTGGTCTGTGTATTAGCAATGAGGATTTTAGTGATTCTTTCTTCAAACTGCATCGTTACACCAATAGGTGGCGTCAAGTGAGTGGATCAATGAATCATTTAAATCAACAAGTTCGTTCAAAACACTGATTCATTCAATAGGAATAAAACACTAAGATACCCGTCTATCTAGCGATGAAGATTTTCAGTGACTCTTTCTTCAAGTTGCATCGCTACGCTAGTAGGTGGCGTCAAGTGAGTGAATCAATGAATCATTCGAATCAACAGATTCGTTCAAAACATTGATTCATTTAATATGAATAAAACACCGCCACAGTGTGTTCCTCAGAGATCGTTCCTCGACTGTTGGTTGAAATACTTTGCTGGTGGAGCAAAAATGCTCAATATTGTGTCTAAAATGTAAGTTACTCAACATTGTCTCCTTGTTTATTGAACTGTTGTATAAAAGTAATATCATAGGCCACTCAGCTGTGATAACCTTCACCTTTGCTCTTGTGAAATTGCTTAATTATAGGTTCTTAAAAACAACAAATTAATTTATGTGTTATTAAAAACTCAATTAAAAAGAGCCCACCCATAATTCTCTACCTAAAACTCTAGTTATTTTTATATGGGATTACATGCTTAAATTTAATACTGTAGTATAGTAATAGTGATGCTTGTCTTAACAACAATTTAATATGAGTGTGATTGTTTGGGTGTGTGCAGGGCCTGTCTATGCCTGTTGTTGTGCCCGTTTGTGGATCTTTCTATCAGCATGGCGCTGTTCACAGGTGGGAAAATGTTACTAATTACCCCTCAGGCATTTCTCACAAACACACATGCTGATTCAAGGTCTCTCCTGAGAATCTCTGCATGTGCTGTAACACACACACACACACACACACACACACATACATACACGCAGCTGTTTGGAGGTCATTCAGATGTTCAGATACAGTCTGAGGATTCTATTATACAGCAAAAAAAAACACTTACATCATATAAAGCCACAACGCCTCCGAAAGTCGAACACAGATAAAAGGCAAACCGCCAACTAGAGCAGGGAAATACTCTTGTTAATAACAGACATACATGTTTGAAAACGTTTAAAAGGTCAAATATGGCCAAATACGAATGAGTCAATGATGGAAGTTTATTTAGTGTGTGTAAATATACCTGGCTTCTTTGAATTTCTTCAGTAATCCAGGTCTGTCTTGGTTCCTCCGTCTGCGAAACCAGCGCTCAACCTGCCTTTCCGACCAGCCCAACTTTTTACACACACCTTTTATATCTGCCTAAGTACATGACATACACAAATATTACTAGACACATAGACTTCATATGTCAATATGTGCTGGCCCAACTTATACTGGTGAAAAGGACATATGCCTGTTTTTATAAATGTTATAAAATATAAATGTATAAAAAAATATTAATTATAAATAAAAAATATATAAATTAATTTAGAAATAATAAAAAAAATGAATTATGGTCTCTGCCTAAGTACATTATAAACAATTCTAAAAAAAAAAGTTTAAATTATAGTTACTGCCTGCCTAAGTACATGACATACACAAACATTACAAGACACATAAACTTCATGTGTCAATATGTGCTGGCCCAACCTATATAGGTAAATAGGACATATGCCTGTTTTTAAAAATTTATTAAATATATATATATACATATATATATATATATATATATATATATATATATATTAATTCTAACATAAAACACAAAATAACATTACATTTTATAAAACGTAATAAAATGTATAANTTTTTAAAAATTTATTAAATATACATATATATATATATATATATATATATATATATATATATATATATATTAATTCTAACATAAAACACAAAATAACATTACATTTTATAAAACGTAATAAAATGTATAAAAAGTATTAATTATTTATAAATAATAAAAAAAAATAAATTGTGAGATTATAAATTGTATTGCATTGTAAATGTGCAAAAAGGTGTGCACAATCAAATGACAAAAATTAGGTTCAGGTGCAGGACAAAATGTAACAAATAATAAACAAAGAAAAAAATGTACACACACTGCACACTGAAATTGTAGCTCCAAAAAAATTGTTTTTTTTTTTTTCAAATAATTGTTTGGATCTGTAATTTCAGTGTACAGACATTATTTTTTCTTTGCTTATTCTAATGCATTTTAAAACAGAACATTTTGTTTCAGTCATGTGTTTTAATGCATTACGTAGTTTATATTTAAGGCTGTATTATAATGTATTGCCAATGTATTATAATAATTAATGAGAACAACTTTTTCATATTATTACAGCTAAATATTTTCTTTAAAGGAAATCTACAAAAACATGCCCAGTTATATTTCACCTGCTAATTATTCTTAATTGTGATTTACATAAGAAAATGATTCATTCATGATTTATTATGATTATACTTTTTTTTTTTAAACAAGAATAAATGAAAGTCAGTTTTTTTGGGGGGGGGAATAATATCATAATGTAAAGTTTCTTAAAATAGACTTCATTTTTTTACACAAAACTTATTTTTCTTCTAATTTTAGAGTGGAATGAACAGGTTTTAAGATTAAATGCAATTATTGAGATTAAATGCATTGTACAAATGCATTAAAATGTGTTTTGGGGTTACCTGTGTTGGATGCTTAGAGTGTGTTTTGTAGTGTTTTTCCAGTACAGGGTTGTGTGACGCTCTCTTGCGAATTTTGTCTTTAACCCCAAGAGCCTCTGCGAGTGGCACCGCGATCAGTCTGTTGAATGAAGGAGAGACAGTGAGACAGAGTCACACCTTCATCTGCTAGACATTCACTACCCTTCAGCAATTATAAGGACATGAATGCTGCCATTCTCACCAGACTTATTAATTAGCTTAAGCACTAAGCTTCCTTGACCAACTGGCTTTACCAGCTCAGTTTTTCTGATAAACAGCATGACTATACAATTCCACCAGCACTAATCAGCAAAAACCAGCTTGTAAATTAACACTGAAAATTTAGCTTGTGTGTGTACCTTTCATAAACAGCTCTTAAGCCTAGCAGCATGACTGCTACAGGTAGAATGATGTACAAATGGGACACACGGGCGTAGACACGCCCCTCACCGTCCTGTAGGTCCGCCCATGTCACCGGCCTCGGTAACCAGAGCCGATCCCACCAAAACCACTCACTAAGCATCGCCCTGTGAAAAACACATAGACACAATGACAGTAAAAAATTATAATATAGAAGAAGACTGAATGGAAAGCCATGATTGTGAGTAACAGAGTTGTGTGCCAGTCAAATCTGAAAGAGAATGCAATTCAAATTTTTGAATTTAAATCGCAAACGATGCAGAATTGGAATTCAAATCTGTAATTCAAATATAAGAAAGCAGAGCAAAAAATAAATTGAATGAAGGGACACGCAAATAAATTCATGTAACTGTTATTTTTAACTAGAAAAGAGAAGTTTGTCAAGACAGACTTTGAAAGGGCCTGACAGCCTTGAAGGTTGAAGATTATAGGGCTTACAGACAGATATAGATAAAGACAAACAATAGAACAATAGATAGATATACAGACAGACAGACTACCAGTCAAAAGTTTGTGGACAGTAAGATGTTTTTAAAAGTAGTCTCATCTGCTCACCAAGCCTGCATTTATTTGATCCAAAGTACAGCAAAAACAGTAAAATTTCTAAATAGTTTTACTATTTAAAATACCTATTTATTTTGAAATTTAATTTATTCCTGTGATTTTTTTTAAAGCTGAATTTTTACTATCATTACTCCAGTCACATGATCCTTCAGAAATCATTCTGATATTCTGATTTGCTGCTTAAACAAACATTATTATTATTATTATTATTATTATTATGATAAATGCTGATCTTTGGATATTTCTATTCATCAAGGACTCCTGAAAAAAATTTACTCAACTGTTTTAAATATTGATGATAATAATAAAAATAAAAATGTTTCTTGAACAGCAAATCAGCATATTAGATTGATTTCTGAAGGATCATGTGACACTGGAGTAATGATGCTGAAAACGTAGCTTTGATCACAGAAATAAATTACATTTTAAAATATATTCAAATAGAAAGCAATTATTTTAAATAGTACAACTATTTTACAACATTACTGCTTTTGCTGTTTTTTCAAATAAATGCAGGCTTGGTGAACAGAAGAGACTTCTTTAAAAAACATTACAAATCTTACTGTCCAAAATCTTTTGACTGGTAGCTCCTGTAATAAGATACGTACCTGAACACAATACACAATAGAGACTAACGAACACAGACGAGAAAATTCTGTTTACTAGTTTCAGGACTAGAAGTTTAGTCCTTCAGAACCCTAAAGGTGAGGCTTTTTTCAACTAAGAATCTGACTGTTAACAGTGTCAGAAACATTCGAGGCTTTACTAATAAAAAATGTAAATACTGAAATGTACAATAACATGCAGGAACGATGTGTGAAAAAGTTCAAAACATGTTTGAACAGCTCTAAGGAGAGCCAGTTATGAGTATAACTGGGAGTATCCGAGTGCAGTACGGATCTGGACTTATGTAAAGTCATTCAGACCCATTTTTAAGTCCAAGTGACCCAGTCTGGAAAGCTGACAGCTCACCGGAACAGTAGTATCGTATTAATCTTCTATTAGAGACGCAAAATACTCTGATTCAAGTAGTGTTTTATCAATGAATGCAGTGTAGCTTATAGTAAGTGGTGACTGTTTATTGTTACCATGACAAACAGACACATAACGTCTCTAAGACTGACATGCCAAATAAAAACAAATGCATCCATACCTGCTTTCTCCTCTCGGATTTATGTCCTCTTCTTGTTTTCACACACTCTTCTTTCCTCCTCCTGTTTTCCTGCTCTCTCTGTTGTAATTCTGTTCACACACACCTTTGGTGCCAGGTCTTGATGAATCCGCTAGGTACTAACAGAACAAGGAAACTCTCTCTCTCTCTTTCTCACACACACACACACACACACACACACACACTTTCACCGCATACCTCAACCCCCCCACAAAGAGCTTATTGAACCGCCTGAGAGTGTGTGTCTTGAAAGGGGCCCAGAGAACTGGATATGTGGGAGGGGCCACAATCACCTCAGGTATAGTCAAAGAAAGCGCCGAGTTAGAAGGAGAGAGAGAGGACATGAACCTTGAAATATTGCATGCCCTAAACAGGTTAATAACTCACAGGTTGAATAATAGAAATGTACCCTTTGTTGTGACATTTATACTTGCCAGTCATTGTTTTAGTACTTACATTTATGCACCTGGCAGATATGCTTTAATTTAAAATGACTTACAGTGTGGTCAAGTTTTATGTTGTTTTTTTTTCTTTTAAATAGTGTATGCATTCATTGAGAATCAAATTTGTGACCTTGGTTGCTTAGGTCGTGTTTTACCAGCTGAATTACAGGAACACTTCGCTACCGGTTTTCGGTTAACTTGTGAGTGATTTGGTATGAAAGCATATATTTGAGCCAGAATCCTGCGGGAATGTGTACAGGATCTTAATTTAGAACCAAGTGAAAATTCAATTATTTTTTTTTTTTTTACAGAATTCCAACAAAACAAACCAAAATCTAGATCTTCTAGAACACATACTTTAATTTGGGTTTTTACGCTTAGCAATCAGATAAAATGCCCATGTAAGACATTTATGTAATTTGAAGAAAACTCTTAGAGCGCAAACTGAAACTAAAAAACAGGATCTTTGAACTCCTACTAGATATTTTGTAATCTTTATTAGAACATGCGTATTACTGGATAGATAAAGGACAACGGTAAAAGGAAGATAAAGATAAAGGAAATCTTCAGTCATCCTCTAACGCATTTAAGTCGCTTTTAAGCGTCTACTAAGTGATTAAACGTAAAAGGAAGTATTTATACTGGGGGAAAGTTCTGTATGTGGTAATGCAGGACAGAAGAAATCGGTGTATGAATCACTGGCCCCACCTATACTCACTAGTCCATGCATGAGTTGATTCTGGTCCTAGTCCTTTGTCTCAGTGGTGTCCCAGGCCTCACTGTGTATTTGTGTAGGTTTGCTGTTGTCTCCATCTAGTGGTGGACGACAATACAGCATTTAGAGAGTCAGTATACAGCACTGGATCAAGCATGATCCAGTAAGCCCCTGCTGGTAGTTGCTGTAACTACAACATCATAAGGCACAAAAGTGTATTTTCCATGGACAGCCTTTCAAAAGTAGCAGTGCATTCTAACAAAACAGCTTTTTTTTCTCCTCCAGGCTACAGATTCTATGCAATGTCTAGCCTGAGGATACTAAATAAATAAACAGAACCTTCTTTCTTTCCACTTTTTATTATGAACAGTAATCATGTTTTTTTTTCCTTCATTATAATATCAAAATATTGTCAGAGTTTCTCAAGACCTCTAGAAATAACATGGACGTGAATGTTCTACTTGAACGCTGGTTTGTAACTGTTATTAGCTAATTCATCCCTGTTAGCACAATGCGTATCATACACACCTGCCATTCCACATAGACTTTAATACATAGAAGCCATGCTCACATTGCAGCTAAATACAGCTGTCAACTCCAGTTATTTTTATAGTTTGATTTTGTCACACGAGCTGTTGTTTGGCTTCAGAATGTGGCATATGAGTTGTCTGGAGTTTGTAAAGTATACAGTTGTTCACATATACCTTGCAGAATCTGCAAAATGTTAATACCAAAATAAGAGGGATTATACAAAATGCATGTTATGTGTTATTTAATACTGACCTGAATAGGATATCTCACATAAAAGATGTTTACATATAGCCCGCAAGAGAAAATAATAGTCAAATGTATAAAAATTACCCTGTTTAAATGTTTACATACGCCTGATTCTTAATACTGTTTTTCTCCACAGCTGTGTTTTTTTTGTGTAGTAATAGATGTTCATGAGTCCCTTGTCTGTCCTGAATAGTTAAACCGCTTGCTGTTCTTCAGAAATATCCTTCAGGTCCCACAGATTCTTTGATTTTTTTTAGCATTTTTGTGGATTTGATTTTGAGATCCATCTTTTCACACTGAGGACAACTGAAGGACTCATATGCAACTGTTATAGAAGGTTTAAATGCTCACTGATGCACCAGAAGGAAACACAATGTATTAAGAGCCGGGGGGTGAAAACTTTTGAACAGAATGAAGATGTGTACATTTTTCTTATTTTGCCTAAATATCTTTTTTTTTTTTTTCATTTACTACTCTCCTTCAGAAGCTACAGAAGCTACAAAAGATACTTATATGTTTTCCAAAAAACAAAATAAGTTAAAATTACCCTGATCTTCAAAGTCAAAAGTTTTCACCCCCCGGCTTTCAATGCATTTTTTTCCCCTTTTGAAGCATCAGTGAGTGTTTGAACCTTCTGTAATAGTTGCATATGAGTCTCTCAGCTGTCGTCAGTGTGAAAAGATGGATATCAAAATCATACAGTCGTTAGAAAGGGTTCAAATACACAAAAATGCTGAAAAACCAAAGAATTTTGGGACCTGAAGGATTTTTCCTAACTGTTCAGGACAAACAAGGGATTCATGAACATCTATTACTAAACAAAAAGAACACAGCTGTGGAGAAAAACAGTATTAAGAATCAGGCATATGTAAATTTTTGAACAGGGTCATTTTTATAAATTCAACTATTATTTTCTCTTGTTGACTATATGTAAATGTCTTTTATGTGAAATATCTTATTCAGGTCAGTACTAATTAAAAAGTAACATGCATTTGTATGATCTTTCTTATTTTGGTAAAACAATTAACATTTTGAAGATTCTGCCAGGTGTATGTAAACTTCAGACATCAACTGTAAATAGCCATTCACTTTATTACATCAAAGAGAGAAGCCTGGACATAATTTCTTATTTTGTGTTCCAGGGATGAAAAAAAACAATATTGGTTGGAGCAACCTCAGGGTGAGTAAACAATGACATAATTTTCATTTTGGGTGAACTAATCCCTTAATCCTGTTCTGTACACACAGAGTTTGGTTATTAGTGACAACTAATGACGCATTAAAAATTGCCAGACGCCAATACATCTCAGTGCGCTAATATTAGTTTGTGGAAAAATAGAAAAGGCGAAAGTGCTGGCATACATCTGTCTTGATTACAGCTGTGAGACATTAACTATTGCTTGTTTGGAGTTATAGTATTGACACTGATAAATGCATTCAAAAACTTAGCAGTGCGAACATGGCCTGTATGCATTCATTGAACTTTGAAAATGACAATTGGGTCTAAATCCCTGAAAACCTCTTCACAGTGAATAAAGCATGCTTTATATTAGCTTTAGCCGTGCTAGCATAGTGCTAAATGGGATTATGTAAAATACTAGTGTATTTGCAATGTACACGTAATTGGCTTTGAATCCATTTCAACATCACATTTCTTTATCATGAGCGTGCTGCCAAGCTACGTGCTATCTTGCCATGTGAATGAGACACTACAGATGTTTCCACCAAAGACGAAAAGACAATTCCACAAACAAGTTGGCTCATTCTGAAGCTGACGTATTGTGTTAATAAGTTCACATTTAGATATTATTCTGTTTAAGTACATGTTAGCAAAACTCATGAGAGAACAACACCACGAAATGAAAGTTCCACTTGCTGAGTAACACATCGGCATGGACTGCAAAGCCCTTTGGCCCATATTCCTAAGCCTCTCTCTCTTCTCACCTGTTCTGGTTCAAGAGGTCAGGTTAATGAGATTTGGTGTGTGTATATATCTGTGTATGTCTGTACAGGAGTTTATATGTGAAAGAGAGAATGGCAAGTCACAGTATAAGACAATGTTTAAGAGTCATCGAGCCAAATGGCTCCAGAACAATACTAGAATGCACAAGCCATGCACTTGGTCCTCCAATAAAGTTGGTGATTCTGTGCAAAAGAAGTCCCCCTAGTTAACCAACCCATGAATCTCCACCAAGCCATCAACAATTGATCCACATCCAAAGTTATTGAAGATGCTCGTGAGTCAAAGATGAGTTGTTGATGGCATGGGTTGCCTGGCACTGAGAATGGTGATCGGATGCAAGGTGCTGAGAAGTTGCTCCACTTCTTCTTGTCACACTCATACGGGAGTGTTGCGTTTAAGATCGCTGGGCGATGGGGGAATCTGTTGACTGAGATGTGTAAAGGTGGTGGAGTGACTAGGTCTGGTCTTCGGCTCCCCTGGAGTCTCTGAGCCTTTATGCTTCGGAGGAAGAGTCTGGCATCGGGCCTTAACTTTCGAGCCTGGATCACGAGGCGGAAGCCCTTTCGTAGTGCTTCCCATTAGCTCTGGTTTGGAGGGAGGCCTTGGTAGTCCCGTCGACTGGCTGCCTACAAGCTCTGGTTTCGAAGGAGGACGTGGCAGGACTGTCAAAAGGCTGCTTGCAAGCTCCGGTTTTGATGGTGGGCGAGGAAGCGCTATGGAATGGCCAAGCTCTGAATCCAGTGAATCCGTGACAGATGTTTGGCTTTTAGATGGTCCTCTAGGAAGCATCCGGGTGAGCTCGCTAGGAGATGGAGGAACTTTCTGGTCGAGATGTGTGAATGTGGTTGAGTGGCTTGATCTGGTTGCATGTGCTTCGGCTTCAGGTCCTCCATGCCTTGGCGGAAGGGTTCGGCAACGGCTCTTAGCCCTGGAACTTGGTTCTCGAGGTGGAGGTCCGTTTGAGTCAAACTCTCGGTGCCGTGATAGCGAACCAGTTTTGATTGAATGAATGGACTGGTTTGAACACGCTGAAGGTGTGGTGGGTGATTTATCATGGCAGGCTATCTTAGACAGGGACTCTGAAGTTGTATTGAAAGTTTCACAGGTTGAAGGTTGAGGTCTATCTGGTAGATCACTGGTGGATGCAATGGGCTGTTCCTCAAGCTCTTCCTTCTCTCCGTTGGTCACCCGAAGTTCTTTCAGCTCTTCGTCTGACTGGCTTAGCATTACCCCGCTGCAGACAGACAGCTCCTCCGGTGATCCTTCCTCTAGATCCTTAATGACGACATCATTGTTGGTAGGTGTCATTGGGTGTGACTGGGTGCATTGCTTGTCTGTCTCCTCGGTGAGCAGAAGATCCATCAGGAGTGCTTTCTCTCTCTTTAGCTGCTCTTTTAGAGAACGAGGCACGTCTGGGATCAACCATGCTACCAGCATACTGAGGAACATGGCCAAGTTCTACAACACAACAACATATAGAATCAAACATTCAATTCTATTTTATAGGAATATTTGGCATTAAATACAACAATTCTGTCATTAATAACTCAAACTCATGTCATTCCAAATCCATAAGGCCTTTGTTCATCATCAGAACACAAATTAAGATATTTTTGATGAAATCTGAGAGCTTTCTGAGCTTATTGCATAGACAGCAATGCAACTGACACATTCAATCCCAGAAAGGTAGTAAAGACATCATTAAAATAGTCCATAATTTTATGAAGCTACAAGAATACTTTTTGTGTGCAAACAAAACAAAAACAACTACTTTATTCAACAATTTCTTCCCTTCCGTATCAGTCTTCGTTGCGTGTTCACAAGAGTACCACGACGCATACGTGTGGTGCTGCTAATGCAGGAGTCACCGTTCTGACGTAAAATGTGGTTTCAGAAAATGAAGGTTGAATCACTGATGTCACATGGACTATTTTAGGAATATCCTTACTACCTTTCTGGGCCTTGAACGTGTCGGTTCCATTGCTGTCTATGTAGGGTCAGAAAGCTCTCGGATTTCATCAAAAATATCTTCTTTTGTGTTCTGAAGATGAACGAAATTCTTATGGGTTTGGAACAACATAAGGGTGAGTAAATAACAATAAACATTTTTGGGTGAACTATACCTAATTTTATATACCTAATAAAAGCAATTTGCATTTGCCTCTCAGTTTGCAAGAACATGAGAAAACCTTTGTACAACAATGCATTTACAGTGGAAGTTTGTGGGCAGTTTTAATCTTGTCAGTTAAATGTTTTTTGTCCGAGTATTTTAATTTTGCCAACAATGACAAAGACCATAGAAAAAAGATTTACAATGACCAGATTTAATTCAAACAATTTAGAAAATTTGGCCTGTT
>JAHKKF010523344.1:30000-38236 GCA_019740295.1 Labeo calbasu | reverse complement strand
CTATTTCTGAGATGCAAATCTCAGTGTCACATGATCCATGAAACACTCTGCTAAAGAAACATTTCTGACATGTACTTAACAGCGTGCATTTTGACTTATATCTGTTTCCAACTGTGGTTTCAGTGGGCTGTTTTGTGAGTCCGTGCACATACACACTGAAAAACTGAGTGCCACCCTTAAGCACTAATGGATATCTAGACAAGCTTACCATGACCTTTGCACTCTCTTGAAACTTTTGGTGTCATTTAAACCCCAAAACCAGCCACAGTGCCAATGCTGGAGACACGCTTTCCCATCTAATGAGGAAACTCTTCTGCTGTTGCATAATCCATTAAAAGGTGCCTCTGACCCGAAACTACATCTCCCACGCTCCTTTGCTCTTTTCTGTCCCACAGAGGTCAGGGCTATGTGGGTGTTAACACCGCAACAAAAGAGAGAAGCTAGTGGCGATAACAAGCAGAATTTAATAGAAATCCATTGCTTTTCTCTGACAGCTGAGCAACAGGCATCCATGTGTTATGAGGGTCAATGACAAATAAGAGTGCTCATGGTAAAGAAAAGGAAAAATCTTACAAATCTAGTTCTTAGAAATGCACTCTTATAAATGTTTTGTATTCATGTTGGTTTTGTACGGCTGTGAAAATTTCTGTACAGTACAGGTTTAAAGAAAAATGTCAAGCCAAAAGTAATAACATTTTCTTCGCTCCTTGGATGCATGTACCAAACAAATATGCCGACAAAGTGCGTACACAAACAAAACATACTTAACCCTTTAACTGTCACTGTCCCCTCTGTGGGATATTATAAATAAATCCTAATCTAATCATGACAAACTATATATCGTTGAGAAGGTCTAAGATATTTTACCACTCTTTTGTGTTACAAATTATGTAGGAAAAGTAACAAATTAATTTATGACAAGAGTGCACCTCAAAAATGTACACCATAACAGGAGTTCTGATCTTTGTCACAAAAAGACTTTCTTCGTTGCCTTTTTACCTATCACGCAATAGAAATCTTGAGAAATTATATATCAACTGAAATCTCAAAAAATTCATCCTTTGAAAATCATTTTAAAGCAGATATTGCATTACCATGGAAATTGTACATCAAACTCATATTACAAATGTTACATGTTTTCGTTCATGAATTATAAAAAAAAAAACATAAATAAAAAAAACTTTGGATAGTGCATTTTCATGTCTATGTTCAAGCTAGGGACTGACAGTTAATGGGTAAAGGATAGCGCAAAATACACTGCAACCTGATGAGTTGAGAATACTCAAAACATTTGAGTAAAAGAACCCAGTCATTACAATAGCTGCATTTCCATTACCCTTCAAATTGCACACATTGAAATTGCATATTGAAAATGGAAACACGTCAATTTTGCAAAAAACAAACAAACAAACAAACAAACAAAAAAAAATTGCAAAAAAAGTTTTTTGCTCGCATGAGGTGTTTTTTCAGGCAATTCGAGAAAGAAATATTTAGCAAAACTGCAATGGAAATGTTTTTTTTTTTTTTTTTTTTTACATTTACAGCTCAGTGTACATAAAATGTCATACGATCATTCTTCAATGTACTGTTCTTCAGTTGCCATTAATGCTTAGACAATTTACATGGCACACGTATGCGGTGCGTTACGGCTCCAACTCGGCCACCCAAGCTGATCACGGCCACTCTAGTCAACGCACCTGCTGACAGCTATATACAGTTATCTTTATAGTTAAAGTGCTAGCACAATAGCGCATGTTAATGTAATTATCAAAAAGACTTTTGATACACACTTGCATGTACAGTCAAGCAGCATGCAGTATATGTAGTGTCCATCCTCAAACCAACCACAGACTGTGCTCTTCACCAAAATGGTAACGCTACAAAACCAACATAACACAAAGTGATTTCTGAAGTATTATTTAATTTATTATTTAAATATATATATTCCTTATGTTTGTCGGTTGCACCATATGATACGACCATCACCAGCCTGGGCCAGGTGTTGCTTATGTAGCGCCACCCATTACGGCGAACAAAACAAACTCACATGTGAGGCGTGCCGAAACTAGCATGTATCAGTAACCTTTTTCTGTGCTTGGCCCAGCACCACAGCGATCATGCAACACAATGGCCAATACCACGAAAAATAGGTCAGTTCATGCGTCCTCCTGCCGAGCGGACGCCATGATGGAACCATCATGAAGATGGAGATTATACACTCAGAGGGAGAGAGAGTGGCTCCCCGGCGCTGTTGGTACATTGCCAGATTAAAACTGCCCAGCAAGGTGCGGCAAAGTCATCTAAAAGGGGCGAATCAATACTAATCTCTGCAGACAGTGGCGGGGAAAAGATCGGTTTCAGTTCACTCCTAGCCCCAGGTGAAAAGGCTTAGTCCTTTTCAATTGTGGTTATGTGGCTATAGACAGCATGTGGCTGTTTTTTCATCTCATAATAGTCATATTGGCCCGCCAAGGTGCAGATGCGAGGACGACTCGGTTTAGAGCAACTGAGTCACAGAGATATATGTAAAACCCTGCCTTTTCCGCAGGGGAGCTGCGTTCGCCCCCCTTCAATCACAACAGAGAGGCTAATAAAACGGAACAGCCCAAGGCAGGAGTTTCTGGCTTTAATGGTTCGCCTTTCAAACTTGTTTTCGATGCACCGTGGCACGCCAGCATTTAGCGTAAATGTCAAGTGGCTGGAAACAAGAGCCGACTAGAAAGGTGCCATAGCACGCCGCCAAACGAGAGCTTCGAGCAAAACAAAGCGGAGATCAGAACAAATTTGAAAGAAACAGGTGCCATGACATGGGTTGAGGCATCAGGGTATTAGCGCCTGAGTCAGTGGAAGTCGCGCGTCGAGAGGGCGTTCCTGTGCCGAGAACAGACGTTTAAACGTGGCTGAAAACAGCCGAGGTTGGAAGCAGTCAAAAAGAGCACCGCCAGAGTTTCCAGAGAACAGTGAGATCAGGCCACGCTGTTTGACGGAGATAACATTTCAGCTTCCCGAGCTCCAAATATGGCTAAATGTCAGTGTTACTGCATGTCTTCTGCTTTTTATTCAAGCACCCACCAAACGGCGTCAGATGAAAGAGCTTTTTTTATTCCGAACGAAGCGAGAGAGGACTAAAATACACAAGAAACTTAGCGGGGAAGGAAATCGGAGGTGCACTTCACTCACTTCCCACTTTATGGATTTATTGAAATGTATCACCTCTCCCTTTAAAGCCCCTCCAGCTCTGCCTCGTATTCCTACACGGCTCTCAGATACATATCTTCATAAACGTAATGGAGTACGGGGGCCGGGCCCTCGGTGGGGGTGGCGAGCCGGAGACATTATTCACATCTCACAGCAGGTGATTTCACGTGCGCGCGGAGAAAGCGACCGACCGACCGCGTGTCTCTCATGTAGATGAGTAGGGCTGCTGCAGGAGGGGTTTTTGAAGTGTTTTGATTTCTTTCCCCCCCACATATTTTTCATCTTTTTTTCTAAACTATCAATTTACCACTCACTGGGTCCTCATTTGCTTTGTGTAATCAGACTGAAAGTTATATTAATGGAATTTAAGTCGGCGCGGATCGGCGTGGTGCGCTGCGGCCAGATGATTTTTCGAGGGATTGAAGTCGGAAGGCTTTGAAAAACCGGCTGCCAGGCGCCAGTGATGTTCGCACCTAGTCCAGTCCGTTCGCACTTTTACGGCTTGATTAATACTTTCGAGATCTAGATTTGAGGACGTAGACACATTTTAGTGAATTTTTGGATGATAAACATCTCCTGAGAGCCGTGAAATTTATGATAGGATGTGATTTGCCCGGATATCAACGCACAATTCATTCAGCAGCAACGCTGATAGACTCATCTGCTATCTGCAGATGATTAATATCTGAAAAGCTAAAATCAGAGATGCAAATGTGTAAAAAAATCCGGCTAGATGCAGAATACATCCTTTCAATTGGAAATTGAAAAGCTTGATTTGGCCGGATAAATGAGTTCATTCACCGATCTCCTCCGCTACCCGCAGCGAGACTGCCAACGTTCATTTATGCCAATTTCACAATCACAAAAGGCGAGGAATTGCATGGCCTTTTTAATAAGCCTGTAATTTCGGATAACATCTCTAATGGCTTCCATGGCTCCGGGGGAAAAAAATGGATGAATTAAAGGTTCAGATTTGAGCACGTCACCACAACCATGTTTCCCACCATGAAGATTCCAGCAGAATGACGGCGTCTGCCAGACAAAACTAATTGATGAACACAATTTACAATGCTCAAACCGCAAGCTGGATGTGTGACACTGTGAATACACTGGAACGCAGATCATTCCTAAATGGCTGTTTTGTCGAAATGTGACTTGCATAACAGTAGAAAAAACATACAATCGCTGTCCTCACATGTGGTTTTCTTTCTTAAACATTACGGACACATGGCCAGACACCCGGATCCCACTCCTCCGTCTTTCAGGATTTGCAGTCAGATGCTAAAGTGATGTTGCCATCAGCTACAAATGACTTGGAAGTTCTGTTTGACCGCAAACAGGATGCCTCCCGTAATGTTGCACTGGCATTCATCCTCAGCACCAGCAGTCATTAGCAAACTGTCAGCTGCATTCACAATGAGAAACACTGGCTGGACAGTCTCAAACTACACACACTCATTCCTACTGTGCAATAGCATTTTCATTTTCTCTATCACAATTGGAGAAAATGGAGACAGCTGTTTCTTCATTTTATGCTTTCTGCTGAAATGCTTAAAAAATGTTTTCTTCTTTGGAATATTGTTTAGTTTCAATCACAAAAGAGTTTGCACAATGTATAAAAGGAAAAATCATTTAAAAAATCTAGTTTAAAACAGGTGTCAAGTTCTTAGAAATGTACTCTTTGTATTCATGTTAAAGTTTTTAAAATGTTTATGCTTCACTTATTTAAGAAAATATTAAATTAAATGACTGACTCTAAGATGTCATGTGGTGTAACCACCACAGAAACCAGCGGCACAGCTTTGTTAGACCCAGAACACATAAGAGTGTCAACATCCTAATTAACAATACAAATGTCAGAGATGGTTAAACTTGCCACTGTGAAATGGCAATGTCATGACATATAAAGAATTAAAAGTATATATGAATTTGAAGTGTAAATAAGTTTGATATATTTCTGAAACAGAGATGAAATGATTATTATTATTATTATTAAAGTTACAGAGTTTAATGGTACAGTATAAAATGAATGGCCCACCGTGCTACCACCAACATAAACCTGTATAGTTCTGAGAAAAACAAAAACCTAGCCACACACAAATAAATCCAGATAACCGATGATTTAGTTTTAATCGAAGCTAACTGTCCTTCCAGATGACCTGCCTCATTCCCTCATTGCTTACGACAGATATCAGAGTTCAGTTTCTGTCGCATTGCTGCGTGCGCTCCAGCCAACTGCCAACGTATAATTGGTAAATGACAATGACAGGGGCCCAACCTTGTTCTGACGGGCAAATGACCTGAAATCTCGGCCCTTCTGCTATAATGAAACGTTCTGGCCAAACAAATGTACTGCAATAATAGCAATTTGCAACCTGCTTATTAATATTATGAAATTTAAGACCCTGTTGACGATCAGTCCCCATTCATTATTATTAGGTTTGTTATGCAAATAACACAGGGACCAATTAAACTGGCTCATTTCCATGGAAATTCTCTCCCATGCAGCTATAACGGGAGATTGCTGTGGACAAGGCTCAGTAAATACATAACCACTCCGACAGCTGTCAGAACAGATGAATATGCACTGCTAAAAAATAAGCCCTTGAGGAGGAAAGGGGAATTATAATGACTTAACAGAGAGCTCCAGTGAATGTGCTCTGTACAACATGTAAGCAGTTCATCTGGCTCATAAACACAATGGTCCATTGTGTGTGATTGGTGATTATAAGAAAATGCTTTTTTAGATTAGGGAACACTATTCACTTTTTAACTAGTTGCTTATTAGCATGCATATTACAAGCATTATGGCTGTTGATTAGAACATATTAAAGCCTTATTCTCCGTGACCATGGAGATCCCTTTACCATGCCAACACGTAACAACTACAACTACTACCTTACTTACTATCAATACATTTACTGAAAGAAAACTCATTTATTAGTGCATACGTGAATATAAAGTGTTACAGAAATGGCATTGACTGTTGGGCTTGGGCTTGAATACCTGTTGAAAAAAAAAGTGTCTTAAATTGACAGTAAGATAGCTGGTTTAGTATAGTTGTACTCCAAGCCTGGTCTAGATGGTGTTTCAGCTAGTCTGTCCAGCTACAAAGTGTAAAATAACCACAACAATACAGTCTGACAGGGAGACCAGTTAACTGTGGTAAAGCTGAGGTCACATTTACTGTAGTCATTTTGGGAATCTCGCAAGAGGGCAAACAATACCACATTCAAATTTCACAGCGGGTTCGAATGGGTCGCAAAAATTCACCTCACTGACCGACAGAAAGCTACTTGGTTTGAAAGTGACTTCTGTGTGAGCTGTGCTTCATATATTGATGCAATACTGATCAAAGACATTTTGCCCACTAAATCTGATCACACCTTAAGATGTTTTTTTTTTCTTCCTCCTAGATACGACTAGCAAAGGCTAACTCTTTTTGAATATCTGTTGCCTTGTGTTCTACTGCCTACATAGGCAGCTGATTTGTAAGACAGCATCTTATGCATGTGGAATGTCATTGGTAACTGATGTGGAACGCTTTACGTTGACAGCAACTTCAAACGCTATGCAAACAACACTCCACATGGGAGAGTTTGGCATTAGCATATTACTAAGCTAACAACACAATACTCTAAGCAGCACAAAATGCGCAAATGTTGGACTGAACTACTTTTATCCATAGATTTCAATGTTGAATGAAATAAACAAAGCATTTTTCTCACAGTCTTAGATAAATTCCCTTAAGAAAATTAACCATGGTTAAAAAAACACGGTTACTATACTATACCATGGTTTTGGTAGTCTAACCTTAGTTTAACCCTTTGACTGTCACTGTTCCCTCTGTGGGACGCCTAAGTTTACTTCACCGTATTACAAATAAATCCTAATCTAATCATGACAAACTATACATCCCTGGGAAGGTCTAAGACTCCTAAATAGATATTTTACCACTCTTTTGTGTTCCAAATTATGTAGGAAAAGTAATAGATTAATTTATGTAAGAGTGCACCTCAAAAATCTACATCATAACAGTTTTAACCTTTGTCACAAAAAGACTTTCTTCGTTGTCTTTTTACCTATCACATAATAGAAATCTTGAGAAGTTATATATCAACTGAAATCTCAAAATTCATCCTTTGAAAACCATTTTAAAATCAGACATTGCATTACCATGTAAATTGTACATCAAAATCATATTACAAAATGTTTTCGTTCATGAATAATAAAAAAATAACTTTGGATGCATTTTCATGTCTATGTTCAAGACAGGGAGTGACAGTTAAAGGGTTAACCGTGGTATTTAAAGTACAACTGTGGTTTTACAAATGTAAATCAATACGCCAAAAAACATGGTTATTGCACTTTTACAATAATAAAACCATGGTTATTTTTTGTAAGGAAAGGAAAGGACGTGACGTGTGACCAAGTATGGTGACCCATATTCGGAATTTGTGCTCTGCATTTAACCCATCCAAGTGCACACACACAGTAGTGAGTAGTGAACAAACACGCACACACACACCATGAACACACACCCGGAGCAGTGGGCAGCCATATTTTTCAACACGAAAAACACTTTCTGTGTGAACGGCAGCAGAATGAGAAAACTTTTACCTTGAGTGCTGCAGTTTTAGAATGATCCCTGATAGCACACGTACATCTCGGAGACATCTATTATCTGCATTTACATCTGCAAGACATCTGCAAGACGTAGTTTGCTCATCCGCAATACGTCTATTGGATGTTTCCTATCAGATGTCAATTAGATGTCTATTAGATGTCTTTAAGATGATTTAGAATGTATGTAAAACTGCCATCTTACAGACGTCTGTCATACGTTTGTACACAGCAGATGCTTTCCAGATCAGGAGATCTTTAACAGACATCTTGCAGACGTACGTGCGCTATCTGGGTTGTGTCACGCACAATACGCCACACAAGACATGAGCGCAACAGTCAGAGATGTCTATCTAATGAATGTTTACATATATTCTTTAGAAAAACTATGGAAAAACAGCAGAGTGGAATAAAG
>JAHKKF010523344.1:0-27500 GCA_019740295.1 Labeo calbasu | reverse complement strand
ACTACTGGTCTGGAGAGGATAGATAGATAAATAAATAAATACACATACATGTATAGGCATTAATTTAATAACAGAAAGCTCTGAATACAGAAGATCTGCGAACTGAAGCACAGCTGAGTTGAAGTTTAATCAGACCACAAATAAAACAATAAATGTTTCTCGATACTTTTCTCAATCTTTTCATTTTGCCTTTATGACTGATGCACGGTGTAGACCCCACTGTGATGGGCAAATACCGGCACCCAGCAATGAGAGTGCCATCAGTTTTACTCATTTCATTTGGTACTTTCTCAAAGCTTAAAAGGATTAAACTTTCAGCCCCTGGAATAGAGTGTGTGCACAGCGTTGTAAAGTGGCAATCTGTCTGAAGTAGTTTACTGGTGCATCTCCATGCGCTGTTTTCTATTCCGCTTGATGGAGTCTGGCAGAACACAACAATCCAGCCCAAACTCTAAAAGGGTGATTATCTTTAATGGCTATATAAAGACAACAGCAAAACGCCTGTCCAAACTCAGAAGGTTATCAGGGTCCGGCAACGGTTTTACCCAGAATGCAAAGTTCACATTTGAAGTCGCTTAATCCTAATTCATTAGCACGTGCCTGTCAACATCATAGATTTAACTCTTGTTATCAGTAAACTACTGGCTAACTGAACTGCGCTATTGGAACTTCTTATGGTTATGGGCTCACACATCATAAAAACTTTTTTTTTTTAAATATATTTTTGCATAAAATGCAGATGCTGAGAGTATTGGTCTCCCCAGAGGTCAGGTGAGGCCAGACAATTTATATGCAAATGCATGAAACTGCAGCAGCTGAGAGCTTCAACATCAACATCTAGAGATAGTACTGTTACTCATGCATAGAGTTAAATATACAATAATTATGTAAACTGCCCTCCTGCTTCCAAAAAGATTATCATTTGGAATTTTATTTTTGATCAAGCAAATAACGCTGAAAATTTCACCAGCCGTACAGCGTACCATTTATAATAACCAAAACTTATAACAGACTACAACTTTCTATAGCAATGTATCTCAGTCCTTTTTCGCATTATTATTATTACTACTATGTGCATTTATGTTTAATGTTATTGTGGTTAATGCAATTTTAGAGTTTAAATAGGCCTAAAAAATGGTTTCATGGTTCGGTCTTGTTTTGACTATATTCCCAACATCTGGGACAAACACAATCATGATTGAATTTCCATTTGCCTACTTTTTTACACTGTTGTTGATGATATTGTTGTCATATTTGAGTAATATGTTGTCTTGTTATGTCTAGTTGAGTTCATAACAAGTACCCTTGTTATGTTACATGCACCACAACTTGAGGCCTGTGTTTTAATGTTTTAATTAGGGTTTTGCCTCGTGAATGTTCACGTTAACATGTCTCAATAGTTTAAGACAACAGGCACTTTCAAAATGTCAAATGTCACAATGTCAAAATGTAATGTTTATTTAATTAATTTAATCTACCATGTAAACCCATGCAAGTAAAACAGTTAGAATTATTATTCTCATTATTATTACTATTATATTTTAAGTTGTTGCTGTTACAGTTGCTACGATGGCAGGTTTTAAAGTATGTCACTTTGATATTTGATGTAAACTGATGTCTTAAATATAGAATTATACCTTTATGAGAAAATACTATCTATATGAACAACAACGACAAGAAAAATCTCAATAGGTTAGCAATGTTAGAAAGGACCGATTAAAATGATCCATTGATATCACTTATCCTGACTCCTCAGATGCTAACGTATACAGAAATGGGTCCAATTGAGTTTCTAGATTGGGCCAGGGCACCAGGTGGTTTGGTTTAGAGAGGCCTCCAATGTTTGCGCAAAAAGTATAATAATCTCCCGGTGTCAGCTGCCATTTTGATTCCAAGAGCAGCAAATACATGACTGCAGTCCAGCTTAATGGGCATAATGCTCCAGCGCTTTGCAAATTCATGAAACTCCATCCCAGGAAAAAATGCGATAGACTCCTGGGACACTGCTGGAAAAGAGGCACATTTTTTCTTTTTATTGCTGTTGGGCTCAGTGCAAAGATGGAGGTCAATGGAAGTGAATATAGCAGATTCACTTTGCATGCTGATTTAGGTGGCTCCCCCGCCGCGGGGCCTTAACGGTGCCTTCCCCATAAAAGATTTCAATTTGTGGAGCGAGAGACGCCGGGGGCCTAAAATAATCACGCTTGTTCCGAAGCCCTTAAGCTCGTGTTATGACGAAGGCAAACTGTCAACTGCTAAATAGAAAAACATTATAGTCTTTCTTTTCGGAAAATGCACTTGTCATTTCATATAGGGGACACACGTATCTCCCAGCCGGCCACAAAACACTATCTGTCACTTTCGCTTTGCTAGCACATATCTCTTAAAGTATAGAGAAATAAGGCTCTATATTGGCTGCTATTCGGGTCATGGCTCGACGCCGGCAGGGATTCTGTTCAACCCCTTCAAACCTCAATTTTTTATTTATTTTTTTTTTTTGGCGGGAGCATGGAGGTTTGAGCACAATCCGTGATTACAAGGATTAGATTGGTTTAAAACCAAGGGTGCCCAAACACTTTACTCTGAAGGGCAACATTCATGCAATTTCAAATCTCACTGGAACGTGAGGGGACGGAGGGCTTTGAAACTGCACCGGTGCACAAGGGGCCCGGCGCACAAGGGGGCGCTGGCAGGGGGGCGAGGAGAGACCTGGCGCCGCCGCCGCCGCAGCGATTTCACCGCGAGCACGGCCAAGTCAACTGTGAATAATGTCATTTGGAAGTCCGGGGTGACGCAGTGTTCTGGAGAGCTGCCGAGAGCCCTGCTCTGCGAGCCCCAGATGAACTTTCGAAAACTCGCTGAAGTCAACGATGCATTTCAGCTCTTAATTAAAGGAAAGCACACACTTCTAATTAGTCTAATTCTGGGTACTAATTTGAGGGGTCATTAAGGCGCAGGAAACTAATCTCTATCAAAACCCGGCAAAGCCGTTTAGAGCGACTGGTTACGCACGCTAGAGCCGAATGCTTATAAGGACTCTGAGCCGACTAAAGGGCTGGATTACCACTCTGACAGATAGTGATACAGCAACGTGGTATCACCACAAGGCACAGATGAGCATTTGGCCCAGTCTGCCATGAATTTTTATGCCTACGTCTTCCTGAGAACCACATTTAAATGGTTAGAATACTGTTAGACTCACTCAAGCTTTCCCAAAAGCTATTTTCTTTCTTTCTTTCTTTCTTTCTTTTTTTTTAAGTAGAAGTCATCCTACTGGAGAATCCCAGGGTTAAAGTCAACAAGAAATCAGCAGTTAAACCTATTTCCACTCTTAATACATGTCCTTCACTTTACTGTGCACAATTCATTAGTGTATGTTTTAACGTTATTTTAGTTAACGAACCTGTTTTTAACATATAAAGGCAGCAACATATTTTATTGCATAGCGAGATATTTATATGTTAAATTATACTTTTGAGGTCCCCTGAGAACCTTTGCACTTGCTTGGAAAACTTCCGCATTCTGCTGCAAAACTTTTGTGATGGGAATAATATAAGGTGGGAGGAAAAACTATTTTGCAAGTGAATGCAAAGTTTCTCTGGGGAATACAATACTTCTGTGGAAAAACACTAGTTTTGCAAATGAACCCAAAAGCAATGAAGTATAACATTTCATCCCATCTCGTTTTTTTTTCTTTTCTTTCCTTCACATGACCATGCATTATCTTGATCAAAAGGGACAGTAAAGACATTTGTTATATTACAAAAAATTTATATGTCAAATATATATATATATTTTTTTTTACACTTTCTGTTTATCATAGAATCTTGAAAAGAAAAAAAAATGCATTATGGTTTCCACAAAAACATTAAGAAGCACAGCTATTTTCAACATTGATAAAAATAAATGTGTATTGAGCACCAAATCAGCATATTGCAATGTTTGAATAATGACGTTACACTAAAGACTGAAGTATCAATGCTGAAAATTCAGCTTTGCTCCACAGAAGTATATTATTTTAAATAATATACTGTTTTTACTGAGTTCTTGATCAATTGTATGCTGCTTTGGAGAGCATTAAAGACTTATCTCAAAAAAGTTTTATACTTTAAAAGTCTTTATACATTAAAAACCTTAAACTTTTAAATGCCCGCGTGTGTAATATTTTGCGTATTAAATATTTCGTATATAATTTTCAGTGTACATATATTTTGAATTATATATTATATACAGTACTTTTTTATCTGGGCTATGGGTAATGGTAGTAGACATTCGACTGCAAAAATTAGGGCCATTCTGTTAAGAAATGTCCACTTTGCAAGATTCAATCATTTCCCTTTTGGATGACTCCTTATTTGTTTTTGCTGAATGTGCTATCACGTTGGAGAAGTAAAAATGGGTTGAAAATGTAATTTCATGTTGACTTGAAGTGCCTTGCTCAAGGGCACAGTGGTGATGTTTCATTTCTTTTCTTTTCTTTTCTTTTCTTTTCTTTTCTTTTCTTTTTTTTTGGATTTCTAGAACTAAACTATATCTATTATGTCAAACCAACCCACAGTGGTATTTCTGTTAGGTGTTCATTTTTATACTAGTTCTGTCTGTAATACAGCAATCAGAATGAAGCTATTAAGATGTTTTTTCAATGTTATCTCCCAACCATTAACTCCAGCTAAATTCCCCTTGCTTAAAATCTGCTTCCCCAGCTGTCAAGTTATGGGCCGGTACATCAGAACCACACGGCTCTCAGAAAAAAAACCCAACGGTCTGAAGATAAGAGCCAAACCAAACACGTCTGGTATTCAGAAGGGCAAAACCCCCATCAGAATGAGTGTCCAGACATTGGTCGCGCCTCAAGCCCATCTCTCCACTGCAAGGCCCTTTGTAATCGCCATCATTAGCGGAGCTCACCTGTTATGTTCCCCATGCCAACCTTGATTAAGACCCAGCGAGCAACTGAAAGCCGGTGTATGCGCCAGGATGTAGGGGCTATTCATAACAAATGGGGAGACTTGGACAGAGCCGCAGCCATCCTGCATCTCTAACAGACGGGAAGAGACGGACCAGCCTTGTGTTCTGCAGAGGGAGAGTTGGGGACGATCCATCACGTCCAGCTGAGCCAATGAAACATGGAAACCAAACCAAAAATGGACAGTTTTGAATGTTTTTGGGAGGGTAATGAGAACCTGCAACTGCTTACGAACATTTGGAATAAAAAAAATGGTTATATTTGCTCGTTACGTCATTTTCAAGGTGCGGTAAGTAATACTAACAGCTCGCGATTGAAATGGGTACTGCAGCCCAAATTCAAAATATTCTTACTCCCGCCCCCTCAGACTCGACGCTCATGCGCGTTGTCAAACTGAAGACACAGAAACGAGTGCGAATGACAATGGAAGGTGACAAACCTTACATTGTAAACTGGTGAGCTAATTTTTCACATTTTAATATGTTCATTTGCTGGGTTCCATGGCTGGAGTACGTTGTGTTTTCTGCCAACTGGCAGCCCAAGTTGTTTTCCAGAGAAACAAGTATGTGAACTTAGCATGTTGCTTAAATATCTGCAAATGGTATGTTTATGCTTTAGTACAGTCAAAGCATCTTTAAAAGCAAAAATAGTCTGATAGTATGTATGTACTGCAAGCAACAATTTTAAGCAGTGATGTAAAATGCGGTGGACAGGTAAACACAGCAGTCCATTTTACATTTCTAAAGTTGAAGTCACATTTCCTGTTGCTCAGTAAAATTTAGCGGGTGAAACTGACTAATTTCTATAGGATTCCTGCGGAATTTGTAGTTTCATGTGAGGGGAAAAAGGTTCCCCACATATTCTGATAGTTTGCTAGTTGCCAAATAGAAACCTGCGTAGTTTTATGAAAGTGTGTTTTGTGTGAACCACTTTTATTCATCACTACATTACAGACAATGTAGTGTAGGTCTAGTTGACGGTGTAGTTTTGGCATCTACCAGCAGGGGCTAAATGTCCAGTGCTAACTAGCCAAACATTGCCTCCTCTGAACAGAAGCCGGGACTGTCACCTCTCCCTTTTTTAGTATGATAAAGTAATTAGGGGAGTGGAGAAAACAGGGGCCTTTTGCTCTGCATGGTGACAGAAGGACCATGACCATGATAATGAGTTTTTGCATTATTAGGCAGTAATGAATGGGACACACTGATTCGCCTCCATGTTAGCCTCAGGCAAAACAGCTGGATCTGTCAGTCACACCGATGGGGAGTCAATCGAGGCTTGTAACCTCAAAAATCCCCTCTTCTTTGTGATGGAGGGTTATTTTTTTTATTTTCAAGCAGCTGTGAAAAGCACACTTGCTGAATTCAATCGATTATAGTGGCAAATGAGACCACAAACAAATAAATAAACAAGAACACATAAATGTAGAATTAACCCCCCACAGTTTGGTGCACATTTAGTTCGCTAAAAATGACTTTCAGTCACTGGTTGCATTATTTATTTGCATCTTGGAAGTCTGAATGCTAGGTTACAAAGGATGCAGCGGACTACTACAATCTGGTATACATTATTCATGAGTTGGAATCAGATTGGACAAACCCAAAGGAAGTGGAATTAAAATTACAGGAAGATGAATTTACTCAAATTTAGTTAAGTGATATTTACAGGTACTGCAAGTGTTCCTAATGAAATGCATTAACCAATAAAACATGTATGCATGCACATAAACAATTACATTTCTAGCTTTATTTATTTATTTATTTTCGGAACAAGGTTTTGTCAAGTCAACATTCAGATTTTGTCTTGATAAACATTGCTTTTCTAGTTTGAAATTACAATGGATTTCTTTGAACTTTGAATAAATTTAAATTCTAACTGTAGTTTAAATTTAATTTACAATTCTGCATCCTGTTTGCTACATCAGTTCAAATTCAACAACTGAATAGCAATTTACTGAATGTATAATTCAATTCTAAATGTGGCATAACCTTAAAATCTACACATGATTTAGATTACCTGATTTTTCAATGTGATATTCAGATATTCATATAACAAAATATAAACAAATTAATACCTAAATAGGAACGTAGTAGTATACTTAAAGTATGATGTAAAGTTTACTTAAAGAAAACTTACGGGTATATTTGCAGTATAAAACTACTGAACTAGTAGTTTACTGAGACTATACTTCAAAATGTACTAAAATGCATAAAAAATAATTTAATTAGCAAACTATCAGTATACCTATAAGTTCACTCTATAAGTTGGTATCTATGCAGTACAAACTGAAAACATAGATGTGAACTAGTTGTGTACTCAAAGTTTACTTTTGTTATACTAACCCTAACCTTAAAATATACTTTTATATACTAGAAAGTGGGCCAACTTAGTCCCAAGGAGTATTGAAATAGTATACTACTAGTACACTGATATTTGTATACTTATTACATAAAGTATACTTAAAAATATACTTGAACTTTACATAAGTATACTTAATAAAATAAACTTGAAGTATACTACTTTTTGGTAAGGGTGGTTAAACTGGATTGCCAGTAGTTATTTATTATTAGTAGTAGTAGTATTAGTATTAGTATTAATAATAATAATAATAATAATAATAATAATACTGTATGAAAAGTTGGGTAACACTTAGGGAACACTTATTCACTAGTGACTACGATTTTTCCCTCAAAAAATCCCTAATTTTCTGCTTATTAATAGTTAGTAAAGTAGTTGTTAAGTTTAGGTATTGGGTAGGATTAGGGATGTAGAATAAGGTCATGTAGAATGAGGCACTAATATGTGCTTAATTAGTACTCATAAATGGCTAATATTCTAGTAATATGCATGCTAATAAACAACTAGTTAAGAAACCGTAAAATAAAAGCTGTAAATGTAACCAAAAAAATAAAAAATAAATAAATAAATAAATAAAGAAGCAATAAATCTGAACTTCTTCCCAAACTTCCCCACGCTGTTTTAAATGTATACCCCTAAATCACCAACACAAACAAATTGTGCAGCGCCATATGCAGACTATAGATTAGAGGTGACGAACGTTGTTCCTGGAGAGCAGCAGCCCTGCAGAGTTTTTCTTCAACCTTAATCAAACACACCTGAACAAGCTTATCAAGGACTGAAGGGCTACTAGGAAGCTATAGACCAATTAATAATAATAATAATAATAATAATAATAATAATAATAATAATAATACTGTATGAAAAGTTGTAAATGTAACAAAAAAAAGCAATAAATCTGAACTTCTTCCCAAACTTCCCCACACTGTTTTAAATTTATGCCCCTAAATTATTGTTTGAGTTGATGTCTGTAAATTCTGCCTTTGTCTCTACATTCTTGCATCATTCAAAGACTCAGTCATTCACGCTCATCCCTCTCTCTCAGATTTCGCTCTCTCTCACTTCCCATCAATGACTGACGGATATCAAAAGAGAAGAGACCACTAATGACTGAGAGAACTGGAGGATGGAGGAAACAGCTGAAGGGGACAGCAGATGGATGGAGAGGTGTCAAACGTGATGAGCAAGGTGCAGCTGCGGTCTTCCTCTTTTCCCAGCTGCTTGGCGTCACAGGGTGAGGCTTAGGTGACCCCGAAATATCGCGCATCTGACACCCTGACCTAAATCTGTCCTGAATGGCTTTATCTCGACAAGGTACTAGAAGGTTTTGACATGCACTGAGACGCAACTCAGCAGTTAGGACACTGATATGACTGATAATAGCACACTTGTCCCAGTCTGCAGAGCTGCATCCATTACACCGGCAGCAGTTAGATACTGATAGATAAGTGAAGACAGCTTGATTGGCACACATGATTGAATGAAATGATGGGAATGCCAAGATATTCAGCAGAATTCTATTTAACAGACCTTAGTCACAGTAGATGGATTATTCAATTTTTCATTCAGTTGATCCCCCAACAGATATTAACAAGTATCTAAAACAGCTGCGAAGTAAATTAATATTGATTGAACCAAGAGAAGATTGCAACGGGTTGCTGATTTTTCTGCTTATGTACACAACAGATAATTTTTTCAAAAGTCTGTTGTTTTACAATCCTTTAAAATAGTCTAGTGAATGACACATTGTAATATCTCTGATCCCCAACACAACACTAAACAAATTGTGCAGTGCCATATGCAGACTATAGATTAGGGGTGGCGAACGTCGTTCCTGGAGAGCCTAATCAACCCTAATCAAACACACCTGAGCGAGCTTATCAAGGACTGAAGGGCTACTAGGAAGCTATAGACCAATTATCGGTCTGTAAACATTCGGGATGCGCTTGCAGCATGGTTGCAGAAAACCTGGGAGAGATAGCCTTTACAGCTGGAGAATTACACAGATACGGTACAAAATCATTAGATTTAAAAAGAGTATAGATTATATTGATTAGATGTCATTTTCAAAATGTTCTCCGCATATTACAAGAGCTTGTCACCCAGCGATAAGCACTGTTATTCAACGAAACTGACGTTAAATAGTGGGATAATCTTACAGATCCGAAATAGGGATGATGTTTTTGTGGGCGGTTCAAGTGGCAGTCTATGGAGCCATGGAATAAGAGAATAAAAAAAAAAAGGTAAATTTGATTTTATATTTCAAAATTCTGACTTTATTCTCGCAATTTTGAGATTCTATCTCAGTTCTAATAAGGAAAAACAACTGGTCATGCTCTCGTTCTCCACACTTCTGATTTTTCTCCCTCAGAACTGGCAAAGTCACTATTTTTGAGTTAAATCGAGTTGTAAAGTCTGGATTAAATATAAACTTGCATTTGCAAGAAAAAAAAAAAAGTCAGAATTGTGAGATAAAATAAATAAATGTTATGTAAAAGGTTTAAATAATATGTTTAAATAATATCATGCTGTAACTGTAGGGCTAATACTATACGTCCCCTATGAACAGCACGTGTGAATATTATATAGACCTGTTGTTTAAATCAAATTTATGCTTTAAAAGTAAAGTAATCATAGCAGTTTGTATCTATAGTACGTCTGTTTAAACATCTGCGTTTAGTTTCAAATGGCGTCTTTGATGGCAGTATTATATAAAATTTCTTTGCATTCCGATTTAGGCATCAAAAAGCACAATTTTTTTTTGTCTCTTATTCCTTGGATTTTACCAGTTTACCTCCACTTGTTACCAGTGTTTTTCTGCAACCACTATGCACACGCAGATGCAAGTGACATCACTGTGACGTCTACTCCAAATTGTTGGCAGGTGAGTTTTTATTAGGGTTGTAGCTGAACTCTGCAGGACTCCTGAGTTTACCACCTCTGGAACAGAGAGCTACATGAACAGAGAGCCCAATTTCCCCCCCTAATATCTACTCATCTGTGTGTAACTCCATCCACTCCTATATTATGGGAAATTATATTATTGAGATGTTGTCGTCATGTTGCAGATCATTTATCAATTTGTAATTCATTAATCTTTCGGTTAAACTTAGGCTAGACGACAGGCTAGATGTCATACTGAAAGCTGACTGGCTCAATTAATTAATGCTTTCATCTTTAAGTGTTTACATATCAAATGAGGTGAGTCATGAGCAACCGGAAGAGTGATAATGTGATTGGATGTGATCCCAAATCTCTTCTTTAAAAGTAAGTTAGTGGTCTGACTTGTCTGCTGCCTATAATATGGTATATGAAACTGTTAAATAGATGTTTTTCTTACGGAATACACACAAACTCTGCAAAATAGTTGGCTATGCTCATATACCACATTTCACATGTAATGCATTACACATAAAGCTGATCTACCGTGATGTAGTACTGTATGTGGGCCCGACATCACATTCAGATCCAAATTTCAACCTCATTATCTGCACTCTAAACAAATTTTGAAGTGACAGCTCAATATGTCTTCATACTCTGTCACTCACTGGAGGAGCTGTCAACAAAACCCTCTGATACCACAGTAAGCTTTATTTTGGCAGCACTGGAGGAGTTCAATTTGAAAACCCCCTTCAGGTCTGTGAGGTTTTTTTGGCTGCCTTAATGAAGGCAATTTGCCAGATGTTTCTTCTTCCTGTCATTAAAGGTGAGGGCTCATTTACCCTTCATGATCTGCTGAGAAATCCGATTTTCTAGAAATGTAGCCACACAGGTCTCAGCTTAGCTCAGAATTTGGGTGGTTAGCCTGGGTAGTTAGTCCCTAGTGTAAATTGTTTTATAGTTTAGTTTGACTGTTTGAAAGTTTATTTTCATTGAGGTGCACTGTAAACAACAACAACAAAACGCAATTTGTTGAGTCAATTTAAAATAATTTGACTTAAAATTTTAAGTTCAGTCAACTGAAATAAGTGTAGTCAACTTGAAATGTTAAGTTGTACTAAGTGAAAACTTAGATATTTGAGTTGACTAAACAAACACTTTGAATGAACTCAAATATCTAAGTTGTCACTTGGTACAACTTAACAGTTCGAGTTGAACTTTTCTGAGTTGACAGAACTTAAAATTTTAAGGTAGCAAATTATTTTAAGTCGAATCAACAAATTGTTTTTTACAGCGTAAGTCCGCTTTTCTCGTTTCTTCTCTGGTGGTCCTTCATTTCCACAGCAGCAAACAGAAAGAGGCAAAACATCAACTAGCGTTGCTAATGTTAGCATCAATCCACTCCTGCGTGTGCTGATAGCAAGAACATGACAAATTCACTCTGTCTCCAAGAGAGGTAAGATTGTCCCAGATGAGGAAGAGCAATGTTTTTCTCCGCCCTGACGTCAAGCAGCCTGGTTCCTTATGCACACGCCATTTATATCTGCAAGTCATTATCATTTATCTGTCTCATAATATCAACACATTTATTCGCCGTTGCATCAAAAGCACATCGTGAGGGCTGTAATCTGTTTTACACAGGGTAGGATGATGGTGGCTGCCACCGAAGCAGTCCATTAGGAAAGAAGTATGTTCCGACCGTGTCACATCCTCAGACTGAAAGAGAGAGTCCAGCTGTCACTTTCTTTCACAGCAATTATCACAAGTCATGCATTTTCATTTCCATCGTCGGAGTAATTTCTATCTTTTTCCCTTCCCCGGTGGTTAATTTTGCATTTTCCCCCCTCACTGTTAGCTCCCCTTTAACTCTTGAGGTGCAGTCAGACCTGCAAAGTTAAGGCTCAAGTCTCTTCCGAGACAGCGAGTGAAAAAACCCTGTCATCGTAATGGATTTCAGAAACATTTTCTCTGAGAGTGATGTCCTTTTTGCTGTGTGTGTGCAGGAGCAAAGAGAATAAACATATTTTGGGATAGGTTGCCTCTGGAAAGTGTTTGACAGCCATGAATAATATCATGATGCACAGCTCAGTACAAAAACACTTCCATCCAGAAGCTAACTGGATGAAATGTATCTCGAATGCTAATGCTCAACCATTACTCGCTCTCAGGGCCTCAACTACCCATTTGTTGAGGTGCATGCAACAGCAACACTGGCACCCTCCATATAACAATTAATGTGGCATTTGAAGGTTTTTTAAAGGAAGTGAAAATATTCACAATATGAACAATAAAATCACAAACAGTTCCTTGTGCAACCACACATTATACTATAATATAATATAATATAATATAACATAGGTCACACGTATAGAGACCAGTTCTCACTATTAACTAGTTGCTTATTAGCATGCCTATTATAAAGACACTGGCTGTTTATTAATACTTATAAAGCACATATTCTGCATGACCGTATTCTACATCCCTAATCCAATACTAAACGTAACAACTTCCTTATTAACTATTAATAAGTATCTAATTAGGAGTTTATTGATACAAAAGTTGTAGTCAGTGGTTTGTTAATAGCAAGAATTAGACCTTAAAATAAAGCGTGACTACAATATAACATAGACAAAGTAGTTACAAAAACAAAACAAACAAAAAAAGTTTCATATTTCACTTTTGCACTCCTGCTCTCTCTCTCTCTCTCTCTCTCTCTCTCTCTCTCTCTCTCTCCTTACTGACAATCATTATTCCACAGGATGTCTATTTTACCATAGTTTTTTTTTTTGATGTCATAAATAAATGCACCTATAATACTGTTCATTTATGTCCACACATTTTATTCATGCTATAGTGTTTCCATGCATGACGATTCACCATGCTCTATCTGTTTTACTTGAACATTATGTCAGGACTAACTTAAAATTGATCTTCTCTGAATAAATTGTGCTGTGTTTAATCACTCCAATGGCATTTAAAAAAACGCAATTACGAAAGAAAAGAAAATCAGATGCTAAGATTTCACCCTGACTCACCTTCATTTAATTAAACATTAACATACGCTGAACCTTTTCAGCCTTCATGCTCAAGTGATTAAAAGTTCCAAATCATATTTTCTTTACAGAACACTATGGAATATTTTACACCATTTATTTGTGGAATGCATGAGATTGTTCAAAACTACAGTTTTTTTTTTTTTTTTTTAAACTAGAATGTCCCTTCTACTTTCTTTCTTGCTAAATAAATAAATAAATAAATAAATAAATCACAACTGTTTTCAGCAAATCAGCATATTAGGGTACGGTTCCATGACAGCAAAGACTAAAAATGCAAAAGTTTTCCTTCGCATTTTTTAGTGTACAGTTGACAACACTGTCAAAATGTTCCCTGTTCCCTCAGATCTGCGGAGACGACTTAAAATTATGTATTATGCATGCCAGACCAGTAGTTGGTGATGTCACTTTGTAAAGAAACACTACGCAAAATACCGTCTGCATGACGTCACCCTTTTGCCAATAAAAAGTGATACATTTTTTGTTGAAAATGGTATCGTGTAGAGCACTTTCATAAGGACCATGTGCCGCTGGAGTAATGGCTGCTGAAAATTCAGCTTTATCATCACAGGAATAAACTGTATTTTAATTTATATTAAAACATAAATTAAATTTTTTTAACTGCAATAATATTTCACTAAAATTGCTGTTTTTACCATATTGGTTAGCATAGGAGTTTTTTTTAGAAACGTTAAAAAACTCTTACTGACTGATACTGTCATGTTTAAAAAAAAAAAAAATCTTTAAGAACTCCATAGGCTAAAATTGTTATGTTGCAGATGACTCTGATTCTGTGAAATCGGTACCATCTCCTCCATGTCCATCACACTCAAGAGATCTTGGCCTTCAGTTCTTTTCACATTTCTCATTCCTCCATCATCCACTCCACACTCGGAGAAAGCACTCAGAGAGAGACTTCATTCATCCAGAGAAGAATAACCTACATCAGCTCCATCACAGCCTACAGTCTCTGCACAATTCACTTCTGTAGCTTAATCACAGGTTACGGATGTTAGTCCAGCAGCTCTGTCCACCACAAAATGAAGTCTTGTGACCTTCTATTCGTACGCCATGTGGCTTTTTAGCTTCCGTGATACGGACCTTTAGTCTGATGAGATTCGTGCAAATGTTGAACAGGCAGAGAGGAAGTTGGAAAATGACTTCTTTATGATCTCCTGCTCTGCCAGGTTTCGAGAAGGAAAAAAAAAAACATTAATCAAACACCGACAACCGCTTTGTTCTCATTAGTGCGGTGCAGAAATAAAGTGATTCCACATGCACTGTTTATAATCCCAAAAGGTCATTTTTAAATCTTAGCTGCTCGCTGCGGGCCAGAAAGAACTGATCTGTGGGCGAAGGGTGGGGGGAGCTCCGTAACAGCCCTTAATGAATACATTTCACGGACAATGCACAGTCCTCCAGGAGTCCTTAAGTACAGTTACCATACGCCCCTAACACGAACGTATCGATTTCCAGCAGGTCCGGTACATTCGGTGTCGCGCACAGCCAAAGGAACATCATATTACGGATAACAGATCATGTCGGTGGGACGAAAACATAAAACAGGCTTAGGAAATTTGAGCTTTAACTGGTATTGATTGCATGGGGAGGAAGAGAAGAGATGCGAGGGAATGAGGATTGACAAGGCACGCTGTGTTGTTTACATGGTGAACACTGAGATGTTACAGTGCGTCAAATTGTCTTTGAGCTTGATCATTCTCGTGCATCAGGTCTTGTTACACAACCTGACCATGTTGGCATTTTGGTCATGGCTTGACACTCTTAATTTTTTTTATGTCTTATTAATTTATTTTAAAAATGCAATAAAATTCATAGATGCAGTAATTATTCCATGATAAACAGAGAAGATCAAAAATGAATGAATGTGTCAATAATACAGGGCAATAATACATACGTACCAAAATAATAAATAAATGTAATCTGTTTTATATGTACAATTTTTAGTTTTAGTCAACTTGAAATATTAAGCTACTTAATGTTAATTTAAGTGAAAACTGGAAAATTTTAGTTGGCTAAACTAAAAATTTTAAGGTAGCGGGATAACAAATTATTTTAAGTTGAAGCAACTATTTTTTTTTACAGTGTAGTTATTAATTAGTACATCATTTTAAATAAAAAAAAAGCAGCTTTTTACCTTGACAAAATATATTATTTTTATTTAAGCAATGATTAATACTCACAATCAAGTTTTAAGAGAGAGAGAAAGAGAGGTAAAAAAAAAAACACTTTTTATGTCATTACATTTAAACTTTTCTTAAAGTTTATTAAAACCATATAAATACAAAGATTTTTATAACTTTTCTATAAACTAGATTTTTATTGACTGGCATCAACAAGGGCCATAACTGTATGCAAAAATATTATTGATTTTGACACAACCTTTAATGTCAACAACAAACAATCTGAGAAGGGTTGTCGTCTCTTATCATATCACATATCCAAGGGATGTTATATTAAGAACAACACAGATCACGTTGAATAGACAAAAAATATAAAGCGTGGGTAGGAAATTAGAGCTTTAACTCATATCGATTGCGTGGGGTGGAAAAGATATGAGGGAAGGAGGACTGACGTGGCACGTGGTGTCGTTTACGTGCCGAGAGCGGGGATGAATGATAAACGCGGACCAGGACCCATGCTGGGAGAAGCTATCAGCCAAATGGAGCTGTCTGCCACAAACCACCATTTTGAAGAAGGAAGCATTTGCTTAACATATTACTACATCTGCTGGTGGTGCAACTTACAGCCGTCAAAAAATAAAACGAGACGGGGGGTTACAAAATTACATATTGGCGTCTGTTATAGAGAGGATGCTTGGAATATATGCAGGGTGCCGAGGAAATGATGTGCATGTGTAAAGTGAATATGTAAAGCAGGGTTTCTAAGTAGGTTTTGGGATGAATATCACATTTCTTTTTCTCTATAAACACACACACACACAGATACAGACACACCTGGCTGCTGTTATTGCATTTCATACTGTGTGTGTGTCAATGTCAATGTTGTTTGGGAAGGCTGTGATGAATTCTGTCGCATAATGGATGCTGGGTCGCGTTTATAGGAAGGACCTGTCAGAGCGTTTGCTTTAGAGTGGGGGTGGACATGTGGAGAAGTCTGGTTGTGAATCACCTGACGGATGTTTTGACTGGAAAATCGAGCCTTGCAGTAGAGGAGACAAGACTTGATAAGAGAAGTAGAGAAGAGAATGAGTGAAGTTGTTGAACATTTCCACTGTAAAAAAAAAAAAAAACAAACATCTTGACCTTTAGTATGGCATGTTGTCACACTATAGTCTAGATTTATTAAACAGAGCAAATGAGCATCAGACTGCAATCCCATAAAAGCGCTGATAGGAGTAGAAAGTTCTGCAAGGTGATCTAATGACAATCTGCAAATTAAAGAACACAGACACAGTCATAATGACCAATGCAATATACCAACAGCAGCACAAATTAGCCTTGGGTTGCAGGCAAGCAGAGCTAATGATAATAAGGTGCAGGTAATACACTAACAACACAGGTTCAGAATGGGTTACGAAATGCTTTTTTGGGGAATAATGGTCCAAATACAAGTAAACTGACTACCCCAAACCTTATTATCCTGCATGACTGATTTAAAGACTCTCTTACTATAACTTTTGCGTCTGAAAGGAAAACCTCTACAAATGCAATAAAGTTAGCCTCAAAAATAACTGTGTCCATGCATTTGTAGTGCTCATTTTTCATGCTGCACTGAGTAGGTAAGACATGCTTCTGCATGAATAGGCATACATAAATCCCATAGCAGATATAGACAGGTGGAGCTGGGGAAGGTGAAGGATTTCAGAGGAATTCCGATAGTACAAACACTGAACCGAACAAATTAAAACCGCCAAATCATACTGACTAAAATTGACTGTAGTTCCTAATATGGTGTAGTATCTCATTTGTATTCCCTACCACTAGATGGCAGACATGCAGTGCTTTGATTCTAGAAAATTACATCATTTTCCAATTCAAAGTGTTTGAGGAAATAGCAGAGCAAGTGAGCTATCGTGTCATTGATGCGGAAGAAGTTCAGTTCATAGCGTGTGAGTAAATTGTGAGATTTGTGAGAGAAAATTTCCAAATTGCTAATAAAAAGTTGTACAGTGAGGACGTGTTGCAAATGTTATTCGCCGATTCTGACTCTGAAAGGGAATATCTGCCTTTTGGAAATGACGATCAGTCGTCTAATAATCACGCTTCTCCCGGTACATCTTCGCAGCACAATGGTGCTGCCGTGCAAGGCGAGAGTGTTCACGGAAAACAAACAAGTGATCATTTCGACCCTTTGCCCAACAGGGATGGGGGTGGCGGGGTGAACATGGTTGTTGTGACGACAGGAGAGCTGTTGCTAGAGGTAGAGGCAGCAGGGGTAGGAGAAATAGGGTTGGAAGTAGCACTAGCTCTCTGGATCCAGTGCCTGAAAGAGGTGGGAGAGGCAGCAGGGGTGATCTGGATCATGCGTACTACTACTATATAGTATAGTAATATAGTAATAATTTAGTACTTTCTCCTGTTTTATTGTTGGTTTCCTCTTTTCTGATCATTTGGAATGAGACTTAAAAAAAGAACATGTAAATAAGTTTAAACTTATCTGCTATTTCCTGACTATCATAAAATTCAAGATGGCTGCCCCTGATGATGTCATAATATGCAAATTAGATGAGTACATTTACACCCCACATACACTTTCGGTCATGCCCAACATTTTTCTAATTTTCAGTAGATCTCTATCTTTAAGCCCTTTCAAACCACAAGCTTTTGAAATCTTGATGTCAAAATCCAGCATTTTTCCAAAATCCCTGGCACCTAAAGGGTTAAATGTTGAGCAAGCAAGCTCACTGGCTGTGGAATCAGCAGAAGCCAATCCGTTTATGCCATTTAGTAAATGATGTTATTGCTAGCAGATTGCATGTAAAAGACCTATAAGACATTTCAAGACTGAGCTAGATATTTCAGTTATTTTTTCATTGAATATTTACATTTTTTTGCAGCTTTAAGTCAACTACTGAAAATTAATTTGAATAGTTTTAGCTTTAGTTTAAATTAACAATAACAACACTGGTGTCAAGGTTCCGAGTCTTTGTGCTCTTGTTTTATGTACACTGTAGCTGGGTTTAGTAGTCGTGCTCAAAATTGCACACTGTCTAATAGGGACTACATCTGATTTGGATGCCACATCCAAACAAACAAACAACAACTATGTTCTGACATACTACATCCGCCATGTTGGCGTTGCTACGTGCCCTACTAGCGTCAGTTGCGTTGCTTCAATGTCATCCATAAATCCATTCCGTGGCTGCATGAGATAGTAAAGTGTCCATGAAATGTGCGCTCCATAAATGTGCATTTCTTATGTTCTTTGTCAGGTTTTGTCCGTTTATATTATTTTAAAAGTGATCCTAGTTCTTTGCCTTGTTTCTGTAAGTCTTGTTACAATACATAGTTCAATAACATCTGGATATTTGGATGCTGTCTTCTCATGTTGCAGAGCTCTACATGATAAACGATGAATGCAAAGTGTGATTTCATGAGTTGCTAACAAACTACAAAATAAATAGAATTTAAATAAATAATTAAACAGTGAGAGCTCAAGTTGTATTCTCTGCATTGTCACAAGGTGTGCTAAAGGAGGCATTAGTGTAAAACCCTAGTTCTTCAGCTCCTGGGGATCCACTGCACTGCAAATTTTATTTCCATCTTGCTTCTGCGCAGACGGCCTGTGATTTTTCAAGTGATCCTGAAAACCTTGATTAGCTGGTTCAGATGTGTTTGATCAGGGTTGGAGCTAAACTCTACAGGACAGTGAGAAGGGTTGAAGACTGACAGGCTTTCTCACTGAGGTCAGTCACTCATCTATTGTTTGTATGTACACAAATATATATATATATATATATATTGTATCACTGAAGTTTTTTGTTTCATTTATTGTGTATATTCTGTGCTTTATGTCTACTGCAGAGCGCCAGTTGCCTCCCGGGGATGAATAAATCCTGCCGTATCTTGGCCTGTCCTATCCTGACGTATTTATAACTAGCTTTCTGAATAATTACAAAGATAATGCAAGAAGGCATTTTTCCCCTAAAGTATTTACAACATGACAACATGTTTGCAACGCACTGGCCACGTTTGTGTACATCTAGAGAGTGTATCTTTTGCCTTTTTGCAAAATTTTAACTTATTTTGTAGGTCAGATTTCAGTATTTGAAACACAAACAGATCTGTGTTTATGTATAGCAGAGTCACAGTAATGAAACATTCATTGACGTGACGATAAAATGTCAAATTTCCATCTTCTTTTTTAAGGTGAGGATGTCACGAGCACCGTGAACGAAGCTAAGATAGACGGATTTTTAATTAACTGCATTTCACCTGTGCGAAGGAGGCTGGTAGTGAAGATGCTAATCTGCCTAACAGCTTCCCTCCCCAGATCTTCATTTACTTCCTTTCTTTGATCTCTGTTATGATCCAAACTGGAATCGCAATGAAAAGACAGGTGCCAATAGAGGCGACTGAAAATGCTTCAACTCTTTTGATTCGTGGCAACATTTACATATTTGTTTCTCAACGAATTCTATTCAGCCTTTGTTTATCCAAGCCCCAAATCAAAGTACTTCACATGATTTCACCTGCATCGCAGGGCGGCGTTTTCCACACTAAAATAAAAAACACAGAATTGGCTAATTTTCTCTCTTGGTCTCATTTTTGCGAATCTGGCCCTATGAATCGGTGACATTGTCATGCTGCAGTCATCTTCAGCAGCGATCAATAGAGTACTCGAATACAGCCATTTGCAAGACAAGCTTCTTTCCTCAGCAAACACGGGCAAAGCGAAATGAATACCAATCTACGTGGTTGTTTATACATATAACTAAAAGCAGTAATCTGAGCCTCTGTCGCCGTGTACGAGAACTTTCTGGAATGCTAACAGAAATGAAGAGGCAATGGCAGAGAGCATTCATTTAACACAGACATGGAGCATAAATGTAATTAGAGATGATATTCAGGGAATGGAAAGAGGAAACGATCATATTTCCTTATTACTGGATGCCTCAAAGCAGTCAATTTAAAGATGAGTAATGAACACGTTATGTCAGTACGCAAAAACTCTGGAAGACTCTGAGAGGTGTGATTTATCAACTAGTTAGTTAGATATGCATGTATATCTTGTTTGGTAAAAGACAGGCGGAAGAAAGTGAAACTTTACAAGTGATTCATTTCACTTTGAAAAAGTTATTAAGCCCAATAATTTACTGGTACTAAGCATGACTAATATACTGAGTTTAACAAACCCTTCAACGAAGCCATTATCTGTGTCTGATGCAATGGAAAGAATTATGTTTCTATAATTCTATAGGTAATTGTATTTGGAACTGAACAGTTTGTGGATGGGTCTTAAACCGAAAGTGCGCTATATCAACTATGTCTCCTGTAATACGTAAAATTATGCATCTATGTGGAATAAATCTAATGCATTTATGTAAAATAAGACTGAATTTATGTATATGTAAAATAAACGCTGCTTGCAAGTTGTGGGGATTTTGATTCATCTTTGAAAATCTATTATTTTCAGTCTGTTGAATCTGATTTGTTCACTGAATCTTTCTACAGACTACATCGTTACGCCAGTAGGTAATGACACCAACAAATGACATCATAAGTCACTAAAGTATGCGCAACCAATTTAAAAATAATACTAATAGTAATATTTTTATTAACATGTTTAACATTTTCCTGAATTTTCATTAATGATTTGTTTACTTGAAAACTGTGATTCATTCACGAATGAAACACTACTGTGTGCAGCCTGCGTGAGACACAGAAAATGGTATCTCTTGCTTAAAAGCTTTAAACCATTTCAGAAAGTGAAAAACATGCACTATAGCAGGGGTGCCCAACCCTGTTCCTGGAGATCTACCTTCCTGCAGATTCTAGTTTCAACCCTGATCAAACACACCTGTCTGTAATGATCAAGTGCTCCTTCAGATCCTAATTAGTTGGTTCAGGTGTGTTTGCTCAGGAAGGTAGATCTCCAGGAACAGGGTTGAGCACCCCTGCACTATAGTTTTGATGTTACTCCTGACAGTTTTGACACAATGAAACAAAACAGTAATTTACAATTTACCACATGCACACATTTTAGTAACTGGCTTCACAGACTAACCATAGTAATTTTTACATATTTTTATAATATATCTACTTTTACATGTCATAGTGATGGAAATATCAAATCATTTTACTGACTCTCTCAATCGATTTTCTTTAGTAAAATGAACAATTTTTTAAGTTATTCATTCATTTGGAAGTTTCAAATAGACACATTTTTTGCAAAAATTCACATACGACCTTTAATCATATTCCAAATTAAGAAATCATTATATTACAGCCAAAAATAAACCATGAGAAGCACAAATGATTAGTGCACCTCCCTTTGCCCTCATTTGTCATGTGATTTGACTTCATTCCCATAAGGTATGCTCACATTAGCGAAAAGGTTGAGTAGCGATATATGAAGTGTAGCGACGTATGGAGCACCGATCACATGGAAATCATTTTCTGTTGGTCAGCTCAATGAATCTGTTTGACCAACTTGAACCCGTTGTGAAATTTGTGTGAAGAAATGTTCACCCTCATGTAAATGTTTTGGAATGACTGGATTTCTTTCGTAGAAATCGTTTGTGGGTGACCTCGGAAGTCACTCGCAACACCCCATAGCGTTGCACCAACTGTCACTGGCATTATCTTCAGAAAATATAAAAAATAGAAAATCAGATGCCTTTCATAATCAATTTGCCAGGAAATTGCACAATACCGGGGTTATTTTCAACTGTTTTGTGTCCTAGATGTTCAAGCAGCAAAACAGCTATTTTTTATATGGTTTGTATTTATTTATTTATTTTTCTAGACACAATGGGCTCTCTCTTTAATGGACAGCTTTTGTTTCCATAGTAACCCTAGCACATTTATCAAAAGCAATGTTTTCAAATGCATGTGGGCCTGTGTCGCTAGTGCTCGTAAATGGAATTCTGTATTCTGTGTGCTTTTTTTGTAACCTGGCCACATCTCTGACATGCAACAGCGGTATCGCACAAGCTATTGGCTAATGCTCTGTGCTTATCAGTAAAACATGAAGTGATTTTTTTTTTTTTTTGACACTTACACCTTTACCTGATTTCAAACATAAATGCTATTGGCTAACCATTTGGTCTTGTACTGTCTGTTTCAGTTTTAATGCCACGGGGCCAAAATATCTAAAGGCTTTAAAACTTAATGTTGTAAAAAAGCCATATTTCTTTTTGCTGCTTGCCCTGGTCTGCACCTTTATCCTTCCAAGACAAAGAAAGTAAAAAAAAAAAAAAAAAATAAAAATGCTTCAAAGAGATCCTGCTGAGAAATATTTCTGACTTAAAATCATATTTCTCAGAGCTTGTTCATTTATAACTCTGGAGGCTAAGTAGAGTTCCTCATTATGTTTTCAATTCATCTCAGATGTTAGTCAAAACTAAAATAAAATAGACATAAATATTTAGCTATTTTATTTTTAATGTGGAACTTGATATTTCTTAAAGAAAGTAAAATAGATATTTCTGAAATACCAACATCAAAATCCAATTTACTGATGATTTTTGTCATTTCATATAGACTTTATGTTGATGTTTGACCTTTTTCCTTTTTTAGCAGCTTTTAAAAAAAAGACAGGCGTCCTGCACTTCAGATTCTACAAGTCTACTGTCTACCTTATGCCAATCGATCCAATCACACACACGCACACAACACACACATACACGCTCACTCTGTTGGTCTCTCCCCTCTCTTTTTTCCCAGAGTAATCTATTTTTGTCATGGCTGGACGATCAGACCCAACTTTCTCATTTAGAAGTGTATGCAGGCTGCCTCCCAGATGGACAGCCACGGAGCGCAGCGACAGGAACCGCTGCTGTTTTTTTAGAGACGGGGCTATGTGCTACCACAGGCAAAGAATATTTTTAGACAAGAACACCACTATAGGCACAATATGCCCCGGTGGATGGTTTGTCATTTAAAATTTCAAGGTCTATCTATTGAGAACTGTAAACAACAAGTGCTAAGTACCGTTAAAGGGATAGTTCATTCAAAACTGAACAGTCTGTGTATTCGCTCACCCTCATGGTTGTTCTGTAGCTGTATCATCATGACATATGATAATGTTTGTTCATACTGATCAAAAAACACCAAAAGGTACAAAAACAAAACACAGTATCAGAGGTCGTGTTAACCGAAAATTGCCCGCCGTTGATGGAATTTTTTTATCAGTGACGGAAAAAACTGAAGGCCATCCGTCACTTTGATGGATTACACTGAGGGTGATCTATTGAAAATTTTAGCTGTAATTCCCACCCCTGTCCAGTTGGTGGCGAGTGCGCTCCAGTGTGACCTCCAGTGTGAGATCCAGAACAAAAATGAAACTGTCACGAATCTATTGCTATGCGTTTGACTACGCACAGACGACCCACTTTAGCAACAGCGATCTATCAAACAACATCGGCAAATTGGTATTTATTGCTTATGAAATGGACAGAATTTGAAATCTGAGACTGTTTCATATCAAAAGTAACAAAGCATAGAGCTCATTTCTTGCGATTTATTGGATGGGAGCCGCACTATGTACTGTTCATTCATCCACTGAAAACAGCGTAGTCCAAAAGATCGACTGGGATTTAAGAATCTAGAAATCGATTTTTTATTTATTTATTTATTTATTTATTACACTAGCCCTAGTGTATTTTGTTGTTTTTAAACACAGCGCTGTCGTCCTGTAGGTTCATGATTAAAAATGAAAATGTGAACAAAAGCAATTAAATCAGTTATAATTAAAATATTAAATTTAAAATGACGGGTAATAATAGAACATGACGGAATTTTTATGACCCTGTCTGTCAAATTGAGGGACAATGTTAAAGTCTAGTGCAACCTCGGCACAGTATATATATAAAACACCTATAATATAATATAAATCTGCAAATATAATATAAAGGCATGATTAAGTGAATAATTTACATTTTTTTGTGGGGTGATTAAGATTATGATATTAAGAGCTTTTTTGGTGTGTGTGTGTGTAATCATGAATTGCATTTAAAAAAAAAAAAAAAAAAAAAAAAACATATTCATAATTTTGTCTTTTGAAACCTTATGATGGTTTGATTCTGTGTTGCGCCAACTAGAAATTAGCAGTTAAGATGCATTTATGGTGCTTTTAAGACATTTATTTTTGTCCTTTTTGAAAGCGCAGAACCCTTGTTCAGGTCACTGTGAATTGCCATTTAACCGTATGATATGACAATAGCTGCCTAACAGTTCCTCAAAAATGTCCTCTTTGGTGTTCGGCCGAGAAAATAACAGCATGTGGATTTGGAACAACATGCGAGTGTGTACTGTAAATAATGGCAGTTTTTATTTGTGGATGAACTGTTCCTTTAAGGGTTCACTGAGCCTCATGGTTTACTGCAGTAATCACTTGCCTGGGATGATCATTATTTTCACAATCGTCATGTTGTTCCCAACACTCTTTGGCAATTGCGACTGTACATCAACACGTTTAACAGCTGGTCATTGTTCATTGCAGCTCAGATGTTTAGTTCTTCTGTGGTTTCGCTCCTTCCGCTCAACGTTTCAGCTGCATCCTCAAATCACTTTCCGAAGAGCGTTTAAGTGACTTGTAGCGTCACCTAAAGCAGATGGTCTAATCGCAGCGGGACCGTTTTAAGCTAAAAGTGAGAGACAGACGATTTATCTGTCATTCGGCAAGCTCCAGAGACACTCCTCGCACTTGCCAATTAAAAACTATTTACCCTTGTTTCTACATCGAGCTGTACTTGCATTCGTACGTTGGTCGACGCGGCACGAAAGCGAGGTAAAAACGTTCCCATCCCGAGGACCCTAGAGAGAGCGCGAACAGCACGCAAGACGAGGTGATGTTTAGAACGAACAAATTAACTCGCCTCACAGTAAACATTCATATGATTTGCGTGAATGCCTGGCTGCATTTGCGGTCAAGTGTTATTTGCTCAAACAAAATCAAACTGACAAGGCATATTACCTATGAGATCTGGATATATTACAAGGATATTTACAGATATTGTAATGTACAGTACAGTTCTGCTTAGCTATAGACTGCTTTTTTAGATGCCTGCGTGTGTATCTGTGCTCAGACTGGTAGACTAAATCCTTGATATTATGTATATAAAGAAAAATAATCACTATTATTGCCAACAGAGATATGGAAATTAGCTAATACATATTTAAATTTTAGAATAAAGAAAGACAAGTGGTGTTCCAAACCTATAATCAGTACTGTACAGACAATCTAAAGAGACATAGTAATGGTGTGAATAAATAAAAAAAGCTGGGAGGAAACTCGAATGTTTTTTTTATGAGAGAACGCAAAGTTTCTCTGGGGAATGCAATACTATTGTGAGAAAACTGTTGTTGTTGTGTTGTGCATGTAGAAATGTTCTTTATATATGGATATAAATTGTTTAATTAGAGTTGGTGCTAAACCCTGCAGGACTTTGGCTCTCTTGAACTGAATCTGACACCGCTGCTATACAGTAATTTCATTGCAAGACAAGGATCGGTAATATTTAGTAAAAAGGGTCTAGCCCTAGATTCAGAATTGAATCAGATTTCAGATTTTATTTTGTGTCTGTTTAGCCAGATGTATTTAGTATGTCTTTCAGACTGCACATTTTGGAGATGTTTTCTATTTATTCAAAGAAGGCCAATAAGATAACTCAAGGCACCCCGCAGGGATTCAAGTGATACTTTTGTTGCGCCTCCTGTTTCTCAAGGTTAAGTCTTTTGATGATATTAAGGTGAAATTGCAACTTGCAAACACAATCACATGTGTATAAACACAGTTTCAATTCAGACATCACAGCTGACATCAAGACCAGTGCAGCGTATAAAAAAGCCAATCATATGCATATAGAGATGGGCATTCTCTACGCCCGTAGAGAAGTAATTCACAAATTAGCTAATTAATCTTATTTTAAGATTAATTGCCATAATTATTAATGACATGTTAATTGTCTTTTTTATATATAGTTGAGATTCAATGATAATTAAATCCCATCGTGCAAAAAGTAAACACACCGTATTACTGTTAAATGTCCCAACTGGATTTTATTTATACATTTGCTGTCAGGACTCTCTCAGGGGCAGTTTCTCTCTGATTGCCCTCAGAACTGTCAAAACTTACAAAAGACAAAAAAGCTTAAGTGTCTAAAGGGAGATGAAGCTACATTTAGTCTGTTTTTACTCACAGTATTGGTTGTTTATGGTTTTAAAAGTGAAAAATTATTAATAATGGCCAATTTAAAAATCAATTCTACTGTTAAATGCTATCCACTGTAAGTTAAAGCTGAAGTAGTTTCTGTGCTACTAGTGTCACTCAGCGGAATTTAAAAAACAAACTAACAAACAAAGGTAACACTTTAGTATAGGGAACAATTCTACATCCCTAATCCTACCCAATACCTGAACCTAACAACTGCCTTACTAACTATTAATAAGCAGCAAATTAGGAACTGACTAAGGCAAAAGCTGTAGTTATATGCTAAACTGGACCTTAAAATAAAGTGTGACACAAAAAGAAAGAAAAAAAGAAAGAAAGAAAGAAATATAGCATGTTTTTAGACAACCTTTGCAAATGCCCTTGTGCTCTTTACACCTCTCCCAACTCAGACATCACAAACACAGCTTTTACGGGTCTACATAAGTGAAGGCATGTCTCAAGAGATAAAAATTGCTTACTTTCAAAAAAAGGTCCAACATTTTAGGAATACTTTTAACTGATGTTGTATCGATTAGCTTACTTGCCCTGTTAAAAAAAAAAAAAACAGCATATGCTGGTTAGGTATGTTTTGATGCTGGTTTAAGCTGCTCCTGTGCTGGTTTATGCTAGTCCTTGACCAGCAACATGACCAGCAAAGGACCAGGATAAACCAGCATCAAAACATACCTACCAGCATATGCTGTTTTTTCAACAGGGTGTTGTTGTAAGTTTATATATATAAAGTCATATCAATGGTAACATTCCTCCATCTTGTAAAAAACACTGCCATTTTTACCCTTGTTTTACCTCATTGTCTGTCTCTGTGTATTTTCACAAGTCCTCAAATTATGTTTAGCACTTATGTCCGATTTACTTTTTCCACACCG
>JAHKKF010523343.1:0-28679 GCA_019740295.1 Labeo calbasu | reverse complement strand
AGACAACGGTTCCAGATGCTTTTCAGCAGCAGAAGTACGACAAAAACTCACCTGAGGCAAGAAAACTGAACCAAGCTGTTGCTGAATTCACAAGTATGGCTCAAGTGCCAGTTTATACAGTGAAAAATGGGGATTCCAGCAAATGCTTCATCACCTCAGCCCAAAATACCAGCTTCCAAGTCAAAACTTTGTTTTATTTTTGTTTGTTATAAATAAAAATAGTGTGTTGTTCAATTCATGTTTTTGTGTTTTGATTTGGTACCGAAATTGGTACCGAGAACCGTGGATTTTCACTGGTATTGGTACCGAATACTGAAATTTTGGTACCGTGACAACACTAAGGGGGAAAGTACATACATTTCGAAGAGAGTGGCTTGACCAGTTTCCCTGGCTAAGATACAGTAAAGCCGATAATATAATGCACTGCATTTACTGTAAAGAGTGTGGGAAGACCATGGCCGGCAATAGTGCACTTGTGACTGGTTCTAATACATTTCGAACTGAAACGCTGTAAAAGCACAATGCATCTATAAAACACATTACATGCCATGATAAATGCACTGCCCAAGTGTCCCCTCTCCCCGCTGCCTTTCAACAGATCATCAGACGAGGCCGAGATGATAATCAAGTTTAACGTTGCCTACAATATTGCAAAAGAAGAAATTCCCTTCACCAAGTTTAAGTCCGAAATATTTCTTATAAAGAAAAATGGCTTGAACGTAAACCCGACGTTCAGCAATGATGACACGTGCGCCCAATTTATAGGAGTCATCGCAGATACATTAAAAAAAAAGACGTCTGTGCAAATTGCGAACTTTAAGCACCAACTTTAAGTAAGTTACCTTTCTTGTAGAATTGTGCTTTATATAAAGAACCATGTTGACCAGATTGTTAGTTAATCATTTACAAGTCAATATTGCCTATATGGACAGCAATTTAAAAAAAACTTTGAACTTGTAAAACTGCGGTGTTAAATGTGATGCAGTCGAAAGTCTTTGTGGGCACACCAGTGCAACCAGTGCAAAAAGTTAGTCTAGAGCCCTGTATCTTCATGCATTTCACCTGTTGGAGATGGTGAAGGTCTTGTGATGCAATTCCGAGACCCTGAAGAGTCTGCCCTCCTAATTCTCTCCTCTGACCTCCGAGTCCTGTCCTCCATCCTCTCCCTCGACCCAGAGCGTGCTCTTACCCCCACACGTGTCAAACTGCGCTCTCTGGATAAAGACCGATGAACCTCTCCATCTCCCCTAAGCCCGCTTCGGCCAGACATGACCGGAGTCGCTCGACTGTTGAAATAGGAATAATGAGAATATGAACAACTACTCAAAAAATTAAATATATGCAATAAAAATGACACAGATGGCAAATAATTAAATCTACCCGCGTCGTAACAAGGCCAGCTCAGTGGTCAGACTTTTAACACGTATCCGTAGAGCCCGTTCTGATGCCCTGAGCTCCTCCAACTAGCAACAAGAGTGAATTTGAACATGTAAGTAGCTGCTAATGACTATGACCATACAATACTAATCTGCTTAGACAGACCTGTTCCAGAAGGAGGCGCTGTTCTTGGCTCCTTTTGTTTGCAGAACGCTGGCTTTTTGCCCTTTCCTTCAGCAGCTGTTCCTCCAGGCTATGCACTGCCTCTCTGAGCCCACGAGCCCCAGGAGTAGAACCAGCCCCTACCATCTGTAGACGATCCAAAGCCTTGGCCAAGGCTTCCTTTTCATCTCTCACCAAAGCCAACCTGATGAAGGGAACATATCATTCCCTTTAAACTCAATGTGGTGAAATATATTTAAAAAAGAAAATTTACAAGCTACACCATTGTATAGGAATTTCTTTTTTCTACTGTGCGGTGTCCTGTGCACATGCCAGCAATTAACCAGTTTTTCCAAAGCACTGAAAATGATATCAACATTAAGTATGTATTTCATTGGGAAATGGCTGACTCTGCACGGAGCTTGCGTGTTTCCTGGTCTGATACTTTGTGGTCTCCTCTCAGTCCCAGTGTTTTCAACTCGGCCCTCAGAGCTCTGATTTCTCTTTGAAGCTCTGCCGGATCAGGTTTGCCAAGATATGGAAGTGGAAGTGGATAGTGTATCCTACAAAAAGAAAACTTTTTAAAAACTGATCCATTTAAGACATGATTAAAACAGACTGAGTGATCAAAACTACACATACCTGTCAAACTCCACAGTGTAGATTAGGATGAGGTATCGTTTAGCACTGAGGGCAGGAGACTGTGGCTGAGCACGAGGTCGGCCGACTACACCTGCCTTTCTGTTCCGCAGAAGCTCGAGGTCAGAATAGGTCAAGAGGTCAAGGGTCACCGATTCACTGGACTGCAAAAACAAAGTTAAAAGAGAAAAAGAGAATTAAAAAAAATGTGATTATTAACATAAACGTCTGGCCATTTCTTTTTGGTCAATAAATCAAGTGCATAATAGGATAGCCAAATTAATAAAAATAAAACAAACAGAAAGTTGACTTAAAAGTCGTTTTTTTGAGCAGCAAATCAGAATACTACAATGATTTCTGAAGGATCACGTGAACGGCGTAATGATGTAAAAAATTTAGCTTTGATATCACATAAATAAATTATATTTTAAAATATATTCAAACAGAAAACTGTTATTTTAAATAGTAAAAATATTTAAGAATTTGACTGTTTTTGCTGTATTTTGGATCAGGTAAATGCAGGCTTGGTGAGCAGAAGAGACGTCTTTAAAAACATTTTGACTGGTAGTGTAGGATTTTTATGGCTTGTATTTTTGGACCCACCTTGTTGACTGCAGACTCAAGCATACTGCAGAATACCGGAAATTGTTTAAAATTCCCAGTTTTCCGGGTCAGGTCCTCAATATCTAATTATAAAAAAGAAATCAAGTCTGTAACAACATAAAACAACATTTAATTTAAGCAAAAATGATCAGGCTTAACTTACAGGCAGGATCAAACTCTCCTCTCCACTGGTCCGCTGTAACGACATCTGAAATCTCTACCATTAGTAATCTCTCCGCCAGCTCAACCTTGACAGCAAATTCAGCCCCCCGAAATTTCATTTCTTCCTGCACAACTGTGCCAACCTCCATTGCTTGCCACTGACAGCCTGAAGGAATCATTGCACATTATAGCCATGTTACACACAGATAGATAAATTGACAAATACTGCACTATAGACACAAAACAAAGCTTATATATTGAGATCAATCATATTGTGTTATCAGATCAAAACATCATTTTATCCAGATGGTTTTTATTATGAAGCTTTGCAGTGATTACTTTAATGCTGTTCATGTCAAACACACACCAAGCTGTCCAATACAAATGTCAAGTTCTTCACAGCCATCACACAGGCAGTATTTGGGTCATGAACCATTTCAATGAAAGAGACTCTTATTTCTTTACACTTCACTGGATTTCTCTGTATCATAGATAGATTGAAGTTGTAACCTCATTTATTCATGAATCAGTATGCAACATAAGTTGCAAACTACTAAGCACCTCTGCTAAGAACTGATGAAGGACTTGCTAACCCTGAAGATCTGCCAGAAGACTGCCAACACAGGGATAAGCACACAAAAACACTATAAAATCTATCGCATGAATAATAAAGACATCTTACGTCATGGTTTGGAAGGGTACAGAGGAAGACGCCAGTACACAGAATGATACATATGCGTAAGTTACTGTTACAATAGACGAATCTCAGACCATACACAACTAACGTTAGCACGCTAGCAACATACCCGTTATTGGTGGAAATATGTTAGGCAGCCACGAGCTGTTCGATTAAAACTCTACATTTAAAACGTCGATGAAATAAGTATCACAAATAAAAAAAACAGATTAAAATCTCTTCTCTCCTAATTTATCGAAAGCATGCTCAGTAAACTGGTCGTTACTGAGCTCGAACAACTGAAAACAGCGGCTCAATGACCGGGAATTTAAAACTCCCGCCCACAAGTGTTTACATTGGTCAGCGCGTGCAGATGTTGATATGCTATTGGCTGGACTGCGTGTCAATCAAAAGGAAAGCTTTTCATTGTTGCAACGCCCTTAGGCAACCCTTCACGCCCATAAAAGTGATTCTTAGGAGCATCAGTTGAAGGATTTCTTGTATAATTTTATATATGAAGCATTGTTTTTTTGTTTAAATGTAACTTAATGTTTACACATAATACGCTTTTGTGAAGCTTTGTTATGAAACTACACATCATTTATTTTGTGACTTCCTTCGTCTTTTTGAAATAATGCTATTTTAGCTGTACAAACAGTTCGTTTTGCTGCCTGATATTAAAAAATTGTGTCTTACCATATTATTTTAATGTTCTTATTTCCCGATAGTGGATAATAAACCGGAAGTCTCACTCAAATCTGTGTAAAAGAAAAAGTTGGACAGCCCTTGATTCTTTTTGATTTGTATTTTACTGACAAAAATATGGACAACCTAAGCTTATAGTTGATGTCTTTAAGCACAAACTGAATTTGTATTTAGGTACAATATTCCATCTATTATAATACAGCGATCAAAACATCTACAATATGTACACGTTTAACCATTTTTCTTACTTTCATCATAGACTTTATATTTAGACTTTAGTCTGTAAGCCACAAGAGGGAACTATTGCTCTATTGGAGCATAATGCTAGCAACATCACAGTCATGGGTTGGATTTGCCGGGGTCACACATGTTGAGAGTACGAGTCAAATATAATGAAAATACACAGAGGCAGTTCTAAAGAAAGTCACATTATTTTCATCACAGTATTTAAAAAAAAAATCACAATTCATTTTACAAGAGTTGAGAGTGTTGAGAAAAGAGAACAGTACTTTATAAATAACACGAATTCACTGGCATTTACATTAGCATAATTTGCATATGCATGGTGTGCATTACATAGCAGGACACTGAGGACTGTCCCCTGGAGCTATACATTTGTACGACATGCTGACTGGGGCTTGTAGCCCTCTGAGTCTTTAACAACAAAATTATTCTGAACAAAGTTAGGGGCTGGGAGATAAGCATCCTGCATTTCCAGTGTAAGATCAGACATCTGAGTAACCGGTTCTGGCACGGTCATATTATAAGAAGGGTTATCAATAATTGTGGTAAGCTTCTCAACGGGACAGTATGAGACATCAGCTGGAGATTGAGAAATGTTATGGTAGGAATCTTGTGCAGGAACCACTTTGGAGTTAGAGCTGAAGAGGTCAAAGCGATGTAGACTTTCTGACATTGCAGGATGGTCTGCATTGAGGACCTCTTGGATTTCACACTTCACATACCCCTCGGTCATCTGGGTGCAATAGATGCCCTGCAAACAATTGTTGACCAGTTAACTGGTTTGCCACAGGTTACACATTAGAGATCAAGCGGCGACCCACCATGGTAGCGTGGTTAGCCTATTTATTCATCCAATAATTTACACACAGAACAAGTGTTTGTGTTGCAAGCGAACCAATTATTAATGTGGTCTGGGTCATAACTTATTTAGTCTTTCATTGTTTTTGAGCATATGGGTGTGCCATAGTGATGCGCGGGTAGCGGTTATATCCGCGGGCGCTGCGGATAATCCGCGGGCCGGGTGGGTCGGGTAATAAAAATTGCATTCTGATTATTTGCGGGTGGGTCGCGGGTGGATGAGATAAATCAATAATGACGCAAATATTAACTAATTTGTGTGTGTGTGTGTGTGTGTGTCTGTTCACCAAGTTGTGACAGAAATGGTGACATTCCAGATAAAGTTTGAAGGGAGTTACGCCTGTGTTAATGCTACTGAGTAGGGTAATATGCAGTGGTGTACAGTACGTATACCTATTTCTTTATCAGTCGGCCTTGCGTATACCCACTTCTGAATCCCCTCTGACGCGCATCATTCAGTAGTGTCCTGCATTAGCCAAAATCATGACAGACCACCATTTCTAATTAAATCGTATGTGAATAAAGGCAAATATTCGCTCAATACATCCAGTAAAGACGGCAAGGGCCGTGGCGCCAGCTTCCTTTGAAATATGGTTGATGATTGCGCCTGATGCGCCCGCACCAGATTTGCTGCCTGTTCATGAGAGCATGTCAAGGGAGGCACGCCGAGTATTAAAATAAGAATTATTATTGATTACTAATTTGAATCAGTACATTATAACGAAAACAATACATTAAAAATGAAAACAATTCGATTTTTACGATCAGAAATTTCTTAAACTGGGTGAACCCTTGTAAACTTTTGTCCAAGGATCCAGTAGGCATTTAAACACCCAACCGATTTCATCAGAGATTGTGGAGAGTCACGTCCAGATGTCAGTTAACGTTATTCTTTTTAGCGTGGATTTGCCTTAAAAGCACGAGTGATTAAGCTTATATAAGTGTGCAGCGATGTGCAGATCAGCTCAATCAATCTGCACAAAATGAACCATCCATTCATCATATCATCAAGCAAAACTAAAAATTAGAATAATTGTAAATCACGATCGGGTGCGGTTATCTAAATCAGAGAAAAATACAAGTGCGGGTGGGTGGCGTTCGGATAATTTATTTGAAGCTGCGGATTCGGGTGACGTTTGAGCTCATCCGCGCACCTCTAGTGTACCATGCAATTTATCCATATTGGAATCTGCCTAAAGTGACAGATTAATTTGCACACATTCTTTGATAACCATATTTATTTTACTATATTTACTATGACCAAGTATATGGTTTGTTGCGTTTTATTGTGGGGATATTCACCCAGCAATGAAAATCCTGTCATTAATTACTCACCCTCATGTCATTCCAAACCCACTTTGTTCATCTTCGGAACACAAATTAAGACATTTTTTAAGAAATTCACAAGCTTTCTGACACGTTCAAGAATCAGAAAGGTAGTAAGGACATCATTAAAATAGTCCATGTGACATTTAACCATGTCCTTATTACCTTTCTGAGCCTTGAACATGGTACTTGCATTGCTGTCTATGCAGGGTCAGAAAGCTCTTGGATTTCATCAAAAATAGCTTAATTTGTGTTCCGAAGATGAACACAGGTTTTACAGGTTTGGAACGACATGAGAGTGAGTAAATAATGACAGGATTTTCATTTTTGGGTAAAGTAACCCTTTAACATAGTTTATTCCCTCTTGTCTGAGAGACGATGAAAACACCTGCAACCCATTTTTGGCTTGTGACCCACATACATGCAGATTATAATAATTAATAATAATAAAAAAAATTCAAATTATAAGGAGGCTGAATAAGCATTGATGACTCACCTTTGTAATCCATTTCCCAGCAAGTTTTGGTTCAGGAATATCCGGATACAATAGTTTCTTTAACCTGAAGGATTTTTTTAAGGAGTAACATTTTAATTGCAGTTGAAAACTGAAAATATTGTTATTTGAAAAACATACATAGCACTGGAAAAAAGTTCTTACCATTTCCTTTTCCTGTAGCATAGGACTGTGATGATAATGAAGACAAGAGTTGCTGCACTGCAACCCACAAGAGTGGCTGCAATCACCTGCTCAACTATAAAGATTTTGTCAAATTGCACACAATGTTAACACATTTGTATATTCATCAATTCGCTTTTCATTTGCTTATTAAATATAATAAAATAGTTCAATCAACGTGTTCCAATTGTAAATATAGCTGCAAGCAGCAATTAAGGGGCCAAGCACTACAGAAGCAAGCATCAGACCAACTGCAGCAATGAGTAATGGAAGCAATTTTAAGATGTTTTAGTCAAAATGGCTGAAAAATCATAAATACAACCCCTAATAATTTATTGGCTTATCACTTTTGACCAATATGTGGTGCTATAAATCTAAAATCTATCTATACGGTGTGTTCTGTTTTGTCTATCGACACAAAATCCATAACTTTTTGTCACCACAGTCGGATTATCTGACTCAATTTTGGTGAAAATTGGATGAACAGTCCTGGATGAGTTAAAACAAAAAAAACGAAGGTTTTCAACATAAATCAAAATGGCTGACAGGAAGTTTGTTCTTGGCATGAGCCGAGGCCAAACATATTTTGAGACCAGTTTAATTACAATAGGATAACGCAATCAAAAGTTATTAGCATTTTTGGAAATTTCATTACTAATGGTTAATGAATGGTGCACTACTTTTGACCAACAGGTGGCGCTGTTACCAAATTGATGTAGCATGGTTAGTGGTCAGTTTGGTGTCAATATGTCAAAGCTTTGCATGGATACAGTCTCAGACATCATTGGCATCATTCCAGCAAATTCGTTGATGCGTTAAACGATAACCATTTTGTATATTAACATGAAATCTATAACTTTTTGCCAGCATGGTCTGAAGATGATCTAAGTCAAATTCGGTGAAAATCAGATCAACAGGAGTTGGAAAAAATAGATTTTCAAAAAAATTCAAAATGGCAGACAGGAAGTTTGGCTGACTATGGCAAAATTGGTATTTATGTTCTCGGCATGACCCAAAGAATATATTGAGATGACTTTCGTTACAATAGGCCAACTTAATCAAATGTTATAAGGTTTTTTTGAAGTTTCTCTATGTAAATTTCCCCACACTTTTTTAGTTCTGTCAGAGCATGGAGCCAAAGACACATACCAAGTTGTTACGTTGTTACAAGACATGCCAATGCACTTGTAACAACGAAAATCCAAAATGGCTAACAGGGGAAAATTGGGTATGGTTTGACTCTGCATGCTTCACCCAAAGAGAATCCAGTTTTGATTTTTGATGAAACCATTCAGAAGTTAAAAGCAAAAAATAGGCATTTTTCATATCCCCTAACCATTAGGTGGTGCTGCGCCGAAACTGTGCACATAGCCTCAGGTCATGGTTGTTATAACACACACCACTTTTGGTCTCAATGTGCCAAACTGTTCTGGGGATATGGCCTCACATCCATTTTTGCATGCTCTACATCGAATTTGTTTGCATGTTATTTGAGGATGGTTTGACTAATCAATTTGAATTCCATACATTTTTGCCAGCATGGTCTAAAGATGATCTGAGCCTTTTGAACTATTAAAAATAGCGAATAAACTTGACCTTACGAATTTTACATTTTGGTGTCCATCTGACTTGGCATGAGCCAAGGAATCAGAGGAAAAAAGACTGTCCTGTATCTGTGTGCCAAATTTCATGACATTCCCAAAAGCGATTTTTTAAGCTGCCATAGATTCAAGAGGGGAAGAAAAAACAGAAGAAGAAATACAAGAATGGCAACTGATACGGTGTAGATGGCCTAGCAACAAGAGTCCCAACTCCTGGTGCTTCCCCAGTCCTGTTACCAACTCTCCACTTTACACTTTCCTATCATTCTCTACTGTCCTGTCTGTTAAAAAGCATGAAAAAGAATGCCAATGGATACAATAGGTGCTTTCGCACCTTCAGTGCTTGACCCCTAATAAATTATATTTAATATTATTACATATAATTAAATATCTTCATACATACTGGTTATTTCAATGGTCTCTCCTAATGTAGCAGAGTCACCTTCCCCTCCAGATGTAAAGGCACTAACGTAGAAGGTATAGGAGCCTGGATCTAATTTCAAATTAACTTTAGGCACTAAAAGTAAAACACAAAGTATGTCCATTTGTAACATATCTTCTTTTTTAAGAAAAAAAAAACAATGGATGCCATTTAGAGAATGAACCCACCCTTTGTCTCCGTCGTATTAATAATAGTTTTAGAATCAGAAAGCCGTGTTATGACCTTGTAGCCTAATATAAAGCCTTTTTGCTGCTCTAAGTGCACTTCCTTCCAGGAAAGCTCAAGATTTCCTCCAGTTTTTTTACTTGACAGATTCTGAACTTTCCCCGGTTCTGAGAACAGAAGAACAGATAGAGAGGTTAACATGAAACAAATTTTCATTTTTGGGTGAGCTAGTCCTTTAAATATTGAATGTTGACTTCTTACGTAGCTCAACAGAATAACCCTCACTCCTCTTGAGAAGTTTTGGTCCATTATCTGTGCAGGCATAGACCGAGATGGTGTATCTCACTCCTGCCTCAAAATTACCTGTGAGAAATAGAACAATTGAAACATTTAGTTCAAAATATAACTAAAAACAGCTCATTTAACCACTGGTTAAATCAGAAGTGAGTGAAATGATTCATCTTCATTCTTCCAACTGACCAGACTGAATCTGTGTGTAACAGGCGTCACATTCTGGGATCTTCTTCCATTCTACAGCACATTGTGACTTATTGTAGGTTGGAAACCATTCAACAACATATCCACATGTAGAACTGGGGGATTCTTCCCAAGATATTTCAAAGCCGTTACTGCCGTTACTACCGTTACTGCTATTGATACGGCTTATACTGACTTCATTGTCTGTGAAAAGTATTATAAAAAAAAAAAAATTAATTTAAACAACCATTTGAACCCATTTAAAAACCATTTTGAATATACTTTAACCGCTCACCAGGATTACTCGGGATGATGATGGCAGAAGGAGGAGAAAGACCAGCAGAGTTTTTTGCTGAGACTGTGACGAATCGATCATTTTTTTCACTCCCAAAGGTAATGTTGTAGCACAGTTGTGTATTATTTAGTCCTATGTTACTTTTTGTGCTCCCGCCTTCAGCGTTTTCAATGGTAATTTCATATCCTGTAATTGTCCCATGGCTTTGTTCTTGAGTTAAAGGCTTTAAAACATTAAACAGGGTCATTTTTAATTAGTTTGAAGGTGCAGAGAAAAGCTAAAGATAGCAGTGCCAAATGCTACTGCACTTACCTTCCACATGACAGATGCATTTTGTTCAGAATATTGAATCCAAACATCTACTGCTTCTGGAACTGAAGAGCGATTATTAGTGCGAATCAAATTACTCGAATTTGATTGGTAGTCACTGAACCATTCTCATCTGAGGCTACGTTTATATTAGTGCGTTTTCGTTTTAAAATGGCGTTTTAAACGCTATTTTCGTTTTAAAGTAGCGTTTTCAAAAGTCTCAGATTCTGAGGATAAAAAACGCCAGAGTAAGGTAGTGTAAACGACAGCCATAACTGTAGCAAAAGTTATGCGTTTTAAAACGAAAACGCACTAGTATAAATGTAGCCTGGTTAGTTCAAAAACACAAAGTAATTCAGAAAGCAAACTGCGTGTTGGTCAGAAACGTACAGTGTTTGATGTTACTGTGGCTTCATTTGTAACTTTACATTGGCAGAGAAAAAAATATACACAGTAAAATGGAATTTTTATGTAGTATAAACTTACTAACTAGGGTAGCACCCGGACTTATGCTACTATATTAAAGTAAATATATATTAAAGTGCTGTAACGGGGTCATTCTATAATTAGGCATACATTTAGAATTTGACAATGTGAAAAAAAAAGTTTTCATTTTTCCCAAAAACCCAAACATAACCTTACACAGCTGCTTTGAATTGTATAAAGTGCTATATAAATAAAGGTGATCTTTAGGAATATGTGCATAAAATACTATCTATGTTTGCTACTGTCCACCATATTACCTTTACTGTGTAACACAGTTGACAGATAACTTTTGACATTTTTAGTATTTTGGGACTATACTCAACATGGAAGCTTAGAATTACTGTGCATATGATATGTTTAGAAATATATTTTCATAAACAAAACATAAGTTTTAATTAAATTGTCTTGTTAAAATTTGCAATAAAAACTTGTTGACAGTTGACACTGTTGACAGTCAATTAATCCACCCAATAACCAATATTAGGGGAAAGAGAGAGAACATACCTTCTAATGTTTCATCCATGTGCTTCTAGATGAAATATCATCATACTGTGCAAATTATGTGAGAATGGGACAAACCATTCCTTTTTGAGGAGGGGTTTTCTAGTGGGTAACTTATTTGACAAGGGTTTTTTGCACACAAAACAAGTTATATGAAATAAACACTTACTATTTCTGAAGCGCACACCCAAATGTCTTGATAACCTAATCTAACTGAAGGCAGAACTATGAAATTAATTTATATTTGAGGTAATTTTCATGCTCAAATGCAGAGTGAATGAGCAACTTTATAAAATCGGACAGCTGAGTACTGGGGTTGTATGTGATATGAACAATTTTTGAACAAAAGATATGGCTTTTTCAACATACAGTAGTGTGATTGGGAAAAATATAATTGTGTACTAGAAAATTAAGCATCGGGGCTTTATATTGATGAAAATATATTAAAGATATACTTCAAGGACATGAGATGTACCCACGATTATAGAATGACCCAGCTACAGATAAGTGGTTGTAATGCGAAAGTATGTTTATTCGCTATAGGGAAGAATAACAACGTGCAGTAAAAGGTAAAACCATGTTCATAATTAAAACAAAACATTAAAATAATATGGTAAGACACCAATTTGCAATATCAAGCAGCAATACGAGCTGTTCTGTACATCCAAAAACAGCTGGATGCGGATGAGACCAGAAGCCAGACCCATAAAATTTATAAATGGCCGCGCGTGCTCTTACGGTAAAAATGAGGTGGATATATAAAAACAAAATAATTTAGATAAATTAATGACATTTAATTTTCAAATATGCTAATCCTCTGAATACTTACTGTCTTCTTTAGTGGAGAACTTAGTGATTTTACTCCAGTCGCCCCATTTGTAGAAGTGCTCATGAGACCCACATGTTACTTGAGCTGTGTAGTTAGCAAAGGGCTGCAGATTTACAAGGACAGCTGATGAAAGTCCCACTCCAATGAAGGTTTTCTGTGTGAAAGATGAAAATGTGTGGACATTTGTGAGAATGCATGTAAATGTCTTCGAAGTCAAAATAGAATGCGTATCAACTGACCCTTTCGCAAAGAGCTTGATTGACAGGTGATCTGACCAATCATAACGCAGAATCTGCCATTTTGGCTGACAAACAAATCAGACAAGAGAGTAGATTAACTTTGGTGGACCTAATCTTGAAAAATTGTGTATTGACATCTTTCAAAAGTTGAAATAAAATACGTTCTGATGTTCATTCCTGTAATTTTGTGCATAAATGATTATTAAAGAGCGACAAAATGGTATTTATTGTTTGAATTTCCTAAAAAATGACAAAATTTGAAAGCTGTTTCATACCAGAAGTGACCTGCTCTATCTTGTTTGTCTGCGTATTATCAGTTTCCTCTTTGCTCCACAAAGTATTTTTCACTGCGTAAGAACATGATGTGTCGTGTGAGTGCGCCATTGTTTGGCAGACATAGCAACAGTAACTAAGAGGGGCGGTTCTTTGCGAAGGGTCAGTTTTAATGCAAGATAAAATCTGATGACACCAACATTGTAAATGTTTTCATTGAGCTTCACTTGACAAATCATCAAAAACGAAGTATAATTTTTCTCATTCCAACTCCATCGAAGAGTGACGTTTCTTGCATTAGCAATATGGGATATTTCACTAGGCGCTCTCAACCATACTGTAGAAGAAAAACACAAGATTAAATGTGGCCATGCATAATTTTAAGAGATAATAAATTAATATTAAAATAAGTTTTACCTCGGTGTGTAGGGTCATCTGTATCAATGAGAGTCTTCACACCAAGAGGATTTTTGGCAATTAGGGTCCATTTTGTCACCTGCTTCGTCAGCGCATGTTTGTCACATTTACCAAATTCACAAATTCTGACAAAAGCAAAACAATTAGCATCACAGAACTGAATCCAGTATGATGAGAGCAACAATGCATGATTCGCACTGTACATTAAAATGGATGTTATTTTATCAGCGGTGTGGTTACCTTCCATTAAGTGTATAGTTTGTCTTTCTTATAACAATCAGATGAGTGTTTCGACCCACTTTCCAGTCACACTCCACAGAGCTGAGATCCCGTGTTACACATGTAAGATTATGGTCGTCGGGGGGATCTGTAGCATCCAGAGAAATTAAACACTTTAGGCCAGGACTTAAAAGTCTTAGTAATAAATTGGTATGCACAGTTTTAAAAGTTTGGGGGCAGTGATTTTTTTTAATTAATACTTTTATTTAGGATTCATAATTTGACAGTAAACTAGAAAACAGTTATTTTAAATTGCAATAATATTTCACAGTATTACTGTTTCTACACTGTAAAAAGTTTTCACCAATTTCAACTTAAAAAAAATTAAGTTAAGCAGCTGCCTTAAAATTTTAAGTTAAATCACCTTAAAAGTACAAGTCATTTCAACTAATAAGTAAAGTCAACTTAAAAGTACAAGTAATTTTAACTCACTTTATTGTAGTGAGTTGAAATGACTTATAGTTTTAAGTTGATTTAACTTAAAAATTTAAGGCAGCGGCTGAATTCAGCACTGGTTAGTTCTCAGCACAGTTTTAAAAAATGCTGCAAAAGTGGGCGTGGTGCACTGTGGAGCTAAGGGGGAAGAGGGGAGAGAGTAAACTTCAAGGTTCAGATGGTTCAGACAGTTTAACTTTGCTCCCATTGAGTTAACAACACAAGTAAATGCACAGTCATTTGCAGTCTGCATAGAAAATGTATATATGAACGTGCTTATATAAGCGTCATGGAGTTGTAAAAACCCCTATTACACTCACTCTATGAATGAATCGCGTTTGTGACGAACTCTGAAGGTGCGTTCACACCAGACGCGAATGAAGCGTTAAGCGCGAGTGACTTACATGTTAAGTCAAAGCAAAGACGCGAATAGACATCCTGCGGCGCGAATGAAGTGTTTTGGGCATTTGACGCGAGTTGAAAAATCTGATCTTTACCCTAGCGAATATTCGCACCGCGTTAACCAATCAGGAGCTTGCTCTAGTAGTGACGTGTTACGATGTAGCGAGCGGAGAGAGAAATCCGAAACAACAATGGAGGACAAAATCATCGTCGCTGTATGTGGATACCCGGAGCTGTATGATACATCTTCGTACTTTTATAGAAACAGGAATAAAAAGGATCTTGCTTGGAAGAAAGTGAGTGAGGAGGTCGGACAATCTGGTAAGCTGTAAAAAACACTCTTTACCCAGTTTGAGCAATATACATATTGACGGACTGATCTGATGGACCCAGACACGGCGCCGAACGAGTCTACGCCGTTTTTAGCCTTCCATAGCACATAAAGCGCAGCTACCCTCGTAACAAAATCAAAATGTTAAAGCGTGCAACTACGCGCGAATAGCGCGATTTATTCGCGCAAGTCGCGTGTGGTGTGAACGTACCATTAAGCACGAGTGATTTACATGTTAAGTCAATGCAAAGACGCGAATAGACAGCCTGCGACATCGATTCGCACGAATGGAGCGTTTTGGGCACTTGATGCGCGAACACGTGATTCGCGCGAGCTGAAAAATCGGATCTCTGGCGAATATTCGCGTTAACCAATCAGGAGCTTGATCTAGTAGTGACGTGATTACGACGTATAGCGAGCGGAGGAGGTCAGACAATCTGGTAAGTTGTAAAAAACTCTCTTTACACAGTTTGAGCAATATACATATTGACGGACTGATCTGATGGACCCAGACACGGCGCCGAACGAGCCTACGCCGTTTTTCAGCCTTCCGTAGCACATAAAGCGCAGCTACCCTCGTAACAAAATCCATGTCAGCCATTTCGCAACGAGACTGGAGCCGCCTGGCAGAAACTCCTCCCATGACGCAAATTCGCGTCTGTTGTGAAGCGAATTTTACGCGCAAATGAAGCGAGTAAAGTCAAAATATTCAAGCGTCCAACTACGCGCGAACATTGTGATTTATTCGCGCAAGTCGCGTCTGGTGTGAACGCACCATTACAAAGCAAACAAAACCAAACACTCTCCTTCGATCCATGGACGTTTATCTCAGTTAATATATGCAATCTCACAATTTGAAGCGTCTGTCATAGCAAATCCACACACGCTGTCGTGAATAATTAGGTGAGGCGTCTTCTCATAGGACAAAAACACGCAGCCTCATGAATAATTATAAACACCTACACGTCATCGAGGTACTATAGTCCGTTACCGTTATAGTCCGTGTAGATTTTAAACCCGGAAGATGAAAATAGCGCAAAAAAGCTCAAAATTAACCAGTTTCCTCCAACAATTAAAATTAGTGGATGCGAACATTGTCATCTGTGCAACACCAACACCTCTGCTAAAATCTCAGAAAAAGTAGTCCAGGGTTTCATGAACCTTTAAGTTTTTAAGTTGTAACTGGTAAATTTTTGTTTACAGTGTAATGTAGCAGTGGTGAGCATTAAACTTTTTTCAAAAACATTAAAAATCTGAAACGTTTGAACTATGAGTGTTAGTTCATCACTTTTGCCAACTCATCCAAGTGGCTTCATCATTGGTTAAAATGGTGGAATTTCCCACATGTGGCCAGATAGTGGCCATAATCCAATATGTGGGCAAAATATTTAAAAAATCTCTGACTAATCATTACCTAATGTAAAATGGAATTATTTAACTAATCCATATGAATTAAAGAATTAGTTCACTTTCAGAATAAAAATTTCCTGATAATTGACTCACCCCAATGCTTTCCAAGATATTCATGTCTTTCTTTCTTCAGTCAAAACGAAAACTAAGGTTTTGAGGAAAACATTCCAGGATTTTCCTCAATATAGTCAACTTCAATGGGGATTAATGGGTTGAAGGTCCAAATTGCAGTTTCAGTGTAGCTACAAAGGGCTCTACATGATCCCAGTCAAGGAAAAAGAGTCTTATCTAGTAAAACAATCAGTCATTTTCTAAAAAAACAAACAAACAAACAAAAAAAAACAAGTTAAATGATATAGTTTTTAACCATAAATGCTCATCAAGCATAGACATAGGCGGAAGTACTGATCAAGTGTTTACAAAGCGAACAAAGAAAGCAAAGAAAGTCAAACACCATTTACAAAAAAGGTAAAACGATGTTGGATGGTTTTGAAGTTGGAGGAGAAAATGAGATTGAGTTTTTTGCCCTACCCAAACTCTTTGAACCGAAGTACACAGATAAAGAACCGCATGCAACCTCCAAGCATAAAGTTGTGCAGAGCTAGTGCAAGATGAGCATTTGTAGTTTTAAATAATATATACATTTTATTTATTTATTTATTTTTTAAATTAGATTGTTTTGCCTGGATAAGACCCTTATTCCTCGGATGGGATTATGTAGAACCCTTTGAAATTTAAGAAAGAAAGACATCTTGGTTGACAGGGGTGAGTAAGTTATCAATAAATGTTTATTCTGGAAGTGAACTAATCTTTTAACTTTCTGTAAAACATTTCAAAACTTATGGGTTTAAATTAAACAATTTCTATTAAACAGGATGGATTTAGACTTACAGCCAATAAATAACGTGGAGCCTTTCTTATTACCACAGAATATTTCTGGTTTGGAAGGGTGATCATAGTGAACTGGATCTGAGATGTATGTCCTGTTGCTGATCTGAATTGGAAATTTGTCCGAAGGAACCTCATCTCTCTCCACAATGCAACAGAATGTGATATTACTCCCAACCATGACAGATTTATCGAGAGGATAGACACCAGTTGTTGTAGCATTAAGATCTTTTCCTGTTATTTCAAAGGCAAAACAGTTACGTTATTGTTCAGTTGTTCTGCTCTTTTGCATAACACATGCATACAGTGTAAAAACAACCTGTGGCTACAAACCTTCGTACGTATACCATTGTGTCCATTTACCAGTGTGATCCTGATCACGTTGCCTAAGTCTGACCGAATGGGAAGTGCATTGCAACGGTATAGATGAGGTCCATTTCCAGTGATAATAGGCTGTTTCGTTTGCCATCACATGTATGGTTTCCTAAAAACAGTTATTTGATATTAAACAATGACCTAAGACATACATTTCCATTGCTTTTATAAAAAAACCTTACTTACAAAATAAACAGTCCTCATCTGTTCAGTACGAAGGACTTCTATGTCATAGCTGTCTTTCTCTGATTTATCATTTTCAGCAAACTCATCTCTCCATATAATGTTCAACACCCATGTACCACAATCAGGTCTTTCACAAAAGGTTTCTTCTGGACGCAATTGCACATCCTTTATAGAAACCGGCTGCCCTGTTGATACATACAAGTCAGTTCTTCTATCAGTGGTCTCAACTAACAATTGAAATAAGATGGAATTGTATTATTTAAGGAATAGTTCAACCAAAAATGAACATTTTCTGATAATGTACTCATACACAGGCCATCCAAGGTGTAGCTGCGTTTGTTTCTTTGGACAAAAAAAAAACACATTTGGAGAAATTTAGCATTACATCACTTTCTCACCAATGGATCCTCTGCAGTGAATGGATGCCGTCAGAACGTCTGATCAAAACATCACAATCCACACGACTCCAGTCCATCAATTAAAAGCTACGTGTTCATAAGAAACAAACCCATCAATAAGACATTTGAACTTTAAACCGCTCTTTCTAATAATCCATAATAACGCATGATAATGTTTTGTCCGGTTTTCATTTTTAAACAGTGCTTAATCTGTGCATATTTCTCTCCTGATTCAGACTGTTTGCACTTTTAAGCAGTGCTTAATCTGTGCGTATTTCTGATTCAGACTTCAAATGACTTAAAATGACTCTTCTCGGATTGGATTCATAAGGATTATTTGTGGATCACTGTGATGCTTTATCAGCTGTTTGGACTCTCATTCTCACGGCACCCATTCACTGCAGAGGATGCATTGGTGAGCAAGTGTGATGCTAAATTTCTCCAAATCTGTTCTGATAAACAAACAACTCATCTACATCTCAGATGCCTGTGCGTGCAAATGTAGCTCATTTTAATTTTCGGTTAAACTATTTAAAAAAAAAAAAGGTTAACAACAGTAGTTAAAAGCGCTAAAGACTCACCATCCTGTTCTGTTCGGCCAATCGGTGAAAAAAGCAAAGCACACAAAAGCCACACTGACATGATTGAGCTCAAGAGATTCTGGACAAGTAATGGCTCACCAGTTCTCCATTAGCAATTAGATCTACTAAGGAAACAAAATGAGTTTTATCAATTACCCATGGTTGAACAGCATCTTCTAATAAGGTACAAAAAATGGTAATAAGCTATCTCTCTTCCCTAATGGGTTTTAATTTACAGGACACAGAGATAGTAAAGTAGAGGGAGAGAGAGAAAATGGAATCATCAGGACATGATTCAACACAAACTCAAACTGCAAGATGTCTGTTAAAGATCACTTGATCTGGAAAGCATCTACTGTGTACAAACATCTTGCAGATGTCTGTAAGATGTCAGTTTTACATACATTCTAAATCATAAACATCTTAATGACATCTAATAGACGTCTATTTGACATCTGATAGGAAACGCCCTAAAGACGTATTGCAGATGAGCAAACAATCTAAAAAATGTTTTGCAGATGTAAATGCAGAAATCAAATAAACATCTCAGAGACTATAGTCTTATAAGCAATGAATAATAATCTAATCAAACACATAATTTAACACGCCATTAAGACGCAGTAATCCTGGTGTATGACTGTTGGAAAATTAGAGGCTTGAAGTCTGCTGGTGATAAGACTATCATCATTTATGATCTGAGGTTATGAAAATGAGTAGGCTAAATAGTAAATACACCACAGACGGTGACTGAACATACTTCGGTCTAAACAAATACACGTCCAAAACATCAAATGCTGATCCAGCACGTTTAACGAAGAGTACCAGTGAATATTACCAACAATAGAAAGCATTTTTCACATCAAAACACACCAGAAACATTTGTTTCCTGCTGTCATTTTAGAGATTAGCCTAACATTACTTAATATGACTGAACATCGTGGATGACGGGGCATTTTGTATATCCTTTACATATGTTGCTTGCTTATCTGAAGGGGTTTCATACACTATATGTATACCATTTGAGTTTGTTTGCTTATTTCACAACATTAAATAATTAATTTTTTGTACTCTGTTGAGTATAAATTGTTCTTAACATCTCTTCTGTGGCTAAATGACTAAATGATTTGTCTCTGTGTGTATGTATAAAGATCCACATTACTCATAGGACTTGCAAAGAAATCATTCTTTACAGATGATGTCAGGACCATATGTCTGCTTTTTTATTTAAAAGGAAATATTTTAGTTGTGTTTCACGAACAACTTATTTGACTCAAAATGTATTTACTATTTTAAAAAATGAATTACGTTACAAATCTAAAATGAGTTATGTGAATAATATACACATTCAAATCAAATTGAACTATCGAACAAGTAAGGCAAAGACACGCGCACTGCTCTCTTCTTATGAACCGTATCAGTAGGCTAATAATCAGGTATGCCACAAAACACATCCAGCTAGTTAACATGTCAGCTAGGTTTATTATAGCATCACTGATTCGTGTTATTGACTACATTAATATTACATAAAGCCTTTCACGAAAAGTTAAAAGAATTACGAGAATAAACACCCACCTGTGTAAAGAGTTCGCAGCCGCAAAGCCTCAACAGGAATCAGCTGCTGTTTTCCTCAAATTATTTTCGTCCACAGACAAACATGTAAACTTCTCAGAGCTGAGTTTTAGATAACAATGTTCACTGTCAGTTCGCTCTTACTACACGAGTATAAAGTGTGAGAACTTGTAGTGGGAGGATCTCAGTGGAAGCGTGAATGCGGGAAGTTACGACAGTCACTGGAAAGCAAATCAAGAATAACAAGTACATTAACCGCTGTGTGATAACGGCAGCACGAAATTCTCGACGGTTTAAGGTTAATATCGATTTTAACACGCTCAGTACAAGACAAGAGCTCAGTAAGTGGGAGGAATGTGGATAGTACAGGTCCACTGTCAGCCCTGACTGGAAAAATCTGTATGGATATACATAAGGTAAACTTTTATAAGTGATGAGAATACTAGTCGTATTAGTATATGGACGCCATATCGTATTAGAAAAAAATATGCAAAAAAACAAACACGCAAGGGAGGGGGACTAGTAGGCGATACAATGACTGACTGTTCTGAGGAAAGCAGTGGAAGCCTTTCTGTGGAATTCTTACGCGGCTGAGCACAAGGGCTTTCAGATTTGAAAAAAATAAAAAAATCTTTTTCAAGAAACACCACACAGACTTGAAAAATGTGTCAAGGAAATTGAGGTTTATTTTATCACGTACGCATCCCTTTCATTAGATTCTCAAGGCCCATAGCTAATGCCCCCCAAAACACATTAAATTATACATTTTAAAGAAACATAAGTATGTACAACAGTTTTAGATGTTTTTCCCTTCAGGAAAAATATAAATAACACTTCTTGCAACAGTCTCTGCAAATTCATTATTAAATGGTGCTTACATTTCATACAGTGCTCTGCAAAATCATGAGTGCACTTAAAAGAAAAGAAAAAGAAAATCACTCAAAGGTGCAGTTAGTTTTAGTTGTACACTGAACATATGTACATTTAAAATATACGCATTTTCTTTACACTCTAAGCATTAATGGTGATGGAGAAAACAATCCTTTTAAAATACTTGGAACTTGTTCCACAAATAGTTAACTTTGCAATAATTGGTGCATGTTATTATATTTCTAAGGTTTCAAAAAACACCAGTTTGATTTTTTCTTTTTAAAATCAGTTTCAAAATTCGTATAAAAACAATTTGACAATGGCTTCCCGTCATGGGATGCACATAACCCCTAATGGAAAAAGTAAGGAAGGAAACAGTAAAACATGAGTTAACACTGTGGGGAAAAAAAACCCCAAAATAACCATCTAGCATTCTGGGATATTTTCACCACACACTCTGATATTAATAACTTTGATGAAATTATTTGTGACCCCAGACCACAAAACCAGTCATAAGGCTCAATTTTTTTAATAAATAAGTTTTCCATTGATGTATGGTTTGTTAAGATGGAACAATATTTGGCTGAGATAGAACTATTTGGAAAAACTGAAATTTGAGGGTGAAAAAGATTTAAAATACTGAGAAAATCACCTTTAAAGTTGTCCAAATGAAGTTCTTAGCAATGCTATTACTAATCAAAAATTACATTTTGATATATTTACAGTAGGAAATTTACAAAATATCTTAATGAAACATCATCTTCAATATCCTAATGATTTCTGGCATAAAAGAAAAATCGGTAATTTTGACCCATACAGCCATATTGTTGGCTATTGCTACAAATATACCCGTGCGACTTCTGACTGGTTTTGTGGTCCAGGGTCACATTTATCTAAGAATGCTTCAGAAAATATTAGGGGCGTATTCCAGATTTATTTTGTTCAGAAAGCATGGCTTAATTATTGTTCAATGTCCAGCCAGTATAGAACGCAATAAAAAAAAAAAAAAAGACATTTCCCATATATATATTTTTCTATCCAATATACTGCAGATAGGGGTTAGAATGCACATGCACGTAAAAGTTTCCCCAGAAGCCTAAAAGGAAATACTGTAACATCTATTAGTATTATTGCTGGCCATATTAGACTCAGTTTTTACAACAGACAAAATAATGGAAGTTGAAACCTGACGCTTAATTTAAAAGGCCAAGGCAGGCAAATGCAGATTTATTAGTTTCTATAATAAATAAAACAAGAAAGATGGGCAAATTCATTAATTCTAAAAGTAAGGGTTAAAGCTAATACAAATAAGGCAAAAAAAATGAAAGCTGCCTAAATAACATAAATAGTCCAGCCAAGAAGATGAAGTGATCTTCAATAAGTAATTTGTGCAGAATTAACAGGCACATTGCATAGAAATAATTCAAATGAACCTCAAATTTATACTACAAAGTTGGACCTAACCATTTTTGGTAATGTTTTTTTAATGCAATGTTAACTTGATTCATCCTAACCCTGAAGATATTTTGATATCTTATTAAGCGGTATGCACAATACTGAGAACTGCTGTTATAAATATTGACAATGATAAAGCGTAGTAGTTTATGGATGACGAGCAACTGAATCTGAGCAGAGCATGTCATATATTAAAATGAAAATTCTGTCATTAATTACTCATTCTCATGTTGGTCCAAACCCGTAAGACCTTCGTTCATCTTTAGAACACAAATTAAGCAATTTTTGATGAAATCCGACAGCTTTTTGACCCTGCATACATTATTTTAACAATGTCCTTACTACCTTTCTGGGCCTTAAACGTGTCAGTTGTGTTGCCGTCTATGCAGGGTCAGAAAGCTCTTGGATTTTATCAAAAATATCTTAATTTGTGTTCCAAAGATGAACTTACAGGTTTGAAACGACATGAAGGTGAGTAATTAATGACAGAATTGTCATTTTTGGGTGAACTATCCCGTTAAGGGATCAGTCTCAATCATGTCAGTTTAACCTTCATTTTTACCCCGTTTTTCGTTTAAAATCTCCTGACCACATTCAGGCTAAAAAGCATTATTAGCAATCCGAAAAACAGAATACAAAGGTGTTTCTCATATACAAATATTGTTAAATATATTTGGCGAATCTTGGTTTTATTAATGCTTTAATAATTAATGATTTTCTCTCTGGGTTTAGTTAAAACCGCTAAAATGACTTAAAACAGAAAAGAGCTTGAAAACTGCAAAATAGCAGCAGTGAAATGCATTTTAACTTCCTCTTTTGAAGCGTATTGTCTACATGACACTGACAGTCAGACATAAATAATACACAGCCAGTTTTATCCTGGCTAACGGGTTAAAATAAAGTGAAAGGGACAGAGGAACTGCTTGGACCAAACAATAAATAAGTGAATAAATAAATAAATATCTTACTGATTCAAATGTCAGACTTTTTTGGATGACGTTTCACATGTCAGTTAACAAAGTTACACAATAATACAATACAGTCACTATTGCATAATTGTGCAACAACACCATCGGATACTTGTACGTACATTTACTCAGGGATTGGTATGTGCTATGTCAAGATAAAAATCAACTTAATTAAGCAGAAAAGATTCATGACTTGGGTACAAAAGGGAAATAAATAGCTGGCAGTTGCTGATTATTATTATTACTTAATGATGATTGTCTTACAAAGCAAATCACACCAGGGTTAAGAGTGTTTGCTTAGCCTGGTTGCGAAAGCTGTTTCATACTTAAACAATCAGAATTAGTAATCCAAAGAAAACAGCTGGAATGTTGTAGTGTTGAAAGATCCGCTCAAGGGGGGAAAAAATGCTTGCGTTACGTGCAATCATACGCTAAGCCCCTTAAAAAGGACAATATTGACTGAACGGAATTCACGGAAGTTAATAAGCTCCCTTGAATGATTTTGCGTGTATTTGAAATACAATTTGCATTGACTCACTTTTCAAATATTTGCATGTTTCACTTTCCGTTCAATGCTTTACAGTTCACAACTGACATTTACAAGGATTATTTGGTTGCGACATCCATTGTAGATGTCTACAGAGCATCTGTCTAGAGTATATTTGTTCAGGTAAGAAGAGTTTGTTCTCTTAACGTACCGCATTTCCCCTCTTTCAAGTGACTCTCAATCCACCCATGTTTGCTCCATAGCCCTAGTCTCTTATTGCGTTCATCTTAGGCCAAGAAAAAGATTGACAACTTGCTGCATCGGGGAAGAGAATAGTCTGGAAAACGCTTAGAGGATCACGACTCTGATGGTAGATCTACTGTGGTAGACTTCTTGGGCATTGACAGAATGCTCTCAGCCTCCTCGTACATCTACAAATAAAAAAATGAAGACACATATGCTTAGTAATGAAATGAAAGTGTTCAAAAAGAAAACCATTATATTGCAATTTTGTTTATACTAGTGGCACAGAAATTAAAGGCAAAGTCCACTTCCAGAACAAAAATTGACAGATAATGTACTCACCACCTTGTCATCCAAGATGTTAATGTCCTTCTTTCTTCAGCCGTACAGAAATAGTTTTTTGAGGGAAACATTTCAGCATTTTTCTCCATATAATGGACTGCTTTGGTCCCCCAATTTTAAACTTCCAAAACGCAGTTTAAATGCAGCTTCAAACGATCCCAAATGCAGTTGTAAACGATCTCCGATCTCCGACCGAGGAAGAAGGGACTTATCTAGCCAAACAATTGGTTATTTTCATTAAAAAAATACAATTTAAATATTTTTTAATCTCAAACACTTGTCTTGCTCTGCCTGAACTCTGTGTATTCTGGTTCAAGACAGTTAGGGTATGTCGAAAAACTCCAATCGTTTTTCCCTCAACTTCAAAAATCATTTCAAAATCATCCTACATCACTGCAGACGTCTTTGCCCAGTCTTTGCAAAGTGCAAAGAACATCAAACACGCTTAACAGAAAACGTAAAACAGCGATATAGGACGATTTTGAAGTTGAGGGAGAACATGAGACGGGAGTTTTTCAACATACCCTAACTGTCATGAACCGGAACAAAAACATTCCAGGCAGAGTAAGACAAGCGTTTGGCATTAAAAAGTATATAAATTGTATTTTTTTTATGAAAAAAAAACAATTGTTTCGTTGAATAAGACCCTTCTTCCTCGGCTGGGATCATTTACAACCGCATTTGGGATTGTTTGAAGTCACATTTAAACTGCATTTTGGAAGTTTAAACTCGGCACGGTTGAAAAAACATCCTAAAATGTTTTCTTCAAAAACCATAATTTCCTTACGACTGAAGAAAGAAAGACAAACATCTTGAATGACAAGGGGTGAGTACATTATCTGTCAATTTTTCTCCTTTAAAACTTTTAACCCAGTTTAATTCAAGGACTGAAAAACAATTTGTGTGTGACAAATTGCTTGTCTTATGTAGATTATAAAACAGAGTTTAGTTGTAGAAAAAAGTCCTGCTTGGACTTGGGCTAACGTGAGACAAGTTTCATATTACCGGAATGAATTGAACATCTTGAAAGAGCTCCTGAATGAAGCGTCGTGAGGCCAGTCTGAACATGCAGTGAGCCAGCAGGTATGAAACCTCGGAATACAGGCAGATGTCATCAAACGCATATGGAAACTTTTCCTTGATTCTGCAAGGCAAGAAGTTACAATGAAAGAAAACTGAAAGAAAAAATCCTCTTTATACGAAGTTTCATATTTACCTTCATTTTCCCCAGGAAGATGTCACTTACTACCTCATTAAAATGATCAAAAGGATCAAATTAAAATTAAAGCTGCAAGCAGTGTTAAAAAGAACCTCACACCTGGGCTCACCACCACCCGGTGGCTTTAGGAAAACAGCGAACGGCGGGCAATGCATTTAAAAGTGGTAAACATAGAAGGTATGTCAAAGTCAATTATATGTCCCAAACTTCCTGCTACCAGGTGGCGGCACTATGACTATAACTGGATATTGGCATGATGATGTCTTCAGGCTCTTCAGGCCAGTACTTTACAGACTGAACAGAGTATGTTTGAGTTAGCACCAAATATGACGTATTCCTGTTGCCAGCAGGTGGTACTATGATTATAACAGAATACTGGCCTTTAGATGTGTTCAGGCCAGGACTCTTACCGAATGTTTGGGGCAGATCGGACATTGTATGGCTGAGTTATAAAAACTTCTATTCCCATGGCAAACATCGAACTTTGTCAAGCGGCCACGGACACGGCCTTTAACGAAAACTCAAGATCTTCACTATGGACTACTTGCACTGAGCATCGTGATGCACGTCCGTTTTTTTGAAATATTATGGCTCAGTTATTTCTGGTTACGTACATTTTCAATATGGTGTAATCATCTAGTTGACTTAAACACCTAATAAATTGAGAGTTAGCAGGATGATTTCAAAATCCAGAAATTTTCAGAGACAGGAAAAGACATGTTCTGGTGATTACTGTGTACAGAATTTTCCAATCTCAATGGAACTTGAAGTTTTAATCCAAAAATATATTAACAGTAACATTTCAGCAGGTTGAAGATAATTCATGCTAACGCAAAGAATATGATTAATTGTTTTTTAAAGAAATGCTAGCCCTAAAATGTAGTAATAATCTGCGTTCTCATTAGAAACTGTCTGTATGCAGGTGCACTGAACCAGAAACTCCCGAGCTGTAATAAATAGAATGTGGAAGTAGTTGTGTAAGTAGTCCATTTAACATCACAAAGGCCTTTAGATTAGACTGACCAAATATACTGTTGATGTCATTAAATCTCTATGAGGAGTTCAATAGACCTCAAAACATGCCAAAACAAGCAGACTTCCTGTTGGGTTTCGGACTTCGTACCAGGGGACCTTTTGTAGGTGTTGGTGTTACATTTGTCTACCGAATTTCGTACATGTATGTGAAAAATAGCTTGAGGGCACTTTTATAGGTGGCACTGTCAGGCCATTTTGCCACACCCACTTCTCAAACTCATATCAGATTCTAAATTTTCACCACTTATGGTGTGTGTGCAAAGTTTCATGAGTTTTCAAGCATGTTTAGGACCTCGAAAATCATTTCGTCTGAGAACAATCTGAGCAATTCCAATAGGGTCCTCGCACCACTGGCCCTAATAATGTTCAGCTAAAGCCTCTTCCAGTTACAGCAATATTTAGTAATAATCTCTCTGTTGAGAAATTAAGGGATAGTTGACCCAAAAATGAAATTAATTACTCACCCTCATGTTGTTCCAAACCCGTTACAAAAAGTAAGAATACAGAAAGTATTCTCGCAGCTTCGTAACATTACAGTTGATCCACTGATGTCACGATTTTATTGATGTCCTTACTACCTTTCTGGGCCTTGAATGTTTCAGTTGTAATGCCGTCTATGCAGGGTCAGAAAACTCTGGGCTTTCATCAAAATTTCTTAATTTGTGTTCCGAAGATGAACAAAGGCTTTACGGGTTTGGAACGACACGAGGGTGAGTAATTAATGAAAGAATTAAAATTTTTGGTTGAACTACTGATGTGGATTAAATTATTGTCTTACGTGAGGAGTCCGGTTTCATTCCCTTTTGTCCCCACTGATGAGCTCAAGTTGATGATAAGCCGGAGCACCTCCTTCCTCAGAAGAACACGGCAGGCTGGAGCGTCCTCTGGAATGTTTTTCACCCCTGGCAGAAAGACAGCATGCACAGGCAAACGATTAACAATTGAAATGCTTAAGAAGTCCCTGAATTTTCTGATCTTTGTCGGCTTAATGAATTCCTCACCAAGAACAAGCTCGGTGCTGCGGGTGCTGCCACCAGAGCCCTGAGAGACAGCGTCGCTGCAGCCAGACACTCCTGAATACTTAGACTGAGGCATGACTTCCAGGTTGTGTAAAGACTGATTGCACCATTCCGAGAACGGAGCATCGGGATAGTCTAAAACAGGGTTTAGAGTACATATAAACATGAGGAATCTAGATGACCATGATTGAAGTACAACATTGCATGCATCCTCACAGGTTTTTAGGAACATCTAGTCAAACTAATGTCCTGCAGCTTACCTGTGCGGCTTTGCGTGGGAGTGTTTAAATTGCAGCCAAGCACGTATAGCCCTGCACAGTAAAGGCAGTTCTCCTCATTGTGCTCTTGTAGGCCCGTCTCTTCCGCGCCCAGCAGCTGGTGCTGGTCCGAACGGCTCACCGCAATTAGCTCTGTAATACTAAGCTGAGATCGCAGAACAGAATGCCTGGATCCTTCACTAGAACCTGAGAAAAGAACAGCATGCAGTTACTGAAAGAATAGTAGGACGCTGATGCAATGGAAACATAACCATTTCCATCTTTACCATCTATATCTCCAGAGAAAAACTTTGCTGTTCTGTCCTCTGATGGTGGACTTGTCCTCTTCTGGAAGTATGGGATGTCTTTAATCTAGGTAGAAAGCAAATACAAAAGTCAAGCTCTAGATGCAAATTTAAAGGAGGTTTTTGTAATGCCTGTTTACACTTCGTACTGACATGCTTTTCGG
>JAHKKF010523341.1:0-40993 GCA_019740295.1 Labeo calbasu | reverse complement strand
ACATTTTAAAATAGATTCAAATAGAAAGCAGCTATTTTAAAAAGTAACAATATTTCACAATATTACTGCTTTTGCCGTATTTTGGATCAAATAAATGCAGGCTTGGTGAGCAGAAGAAACTTCTTGAAAGAGACATGTTACTGTTCAAAAACCTTTGACTGGGAGTGTATATAGTTTTCATAAATCTGTTTTAGAAACTTTAGTACATCGAAGTAAAACTAAATGAAATAAAACATTTCTATACGATTTGTATGACAGGAGTTTTTTATGGTTTTAGTTTTAGTTAACTATAATAATCCTGGCCTGACAGAAACATCAGGTGTACTATTTCTTACTATTCACATTTATTCACTATTACTGCCTTACTCACTGTTAGAAGAAGAGAGGATGACCATGATAAACTACAAGCAGAGCAAATTATTATCTAAATAGTTATAGTTCAGTCCAAAATGAAACTATTTTAGCTAATTGTCGCTTGCATCTAGCTGCAATTCACTGTTTCATGTTGAAATGCTCCTAAAATTGATTTCATTGAAGTCATTTGAGGAATACCTCTCTTTACTGGATTAATGAAGTAAAAAGCCAAAAATCTTGCAATCACATGCAGTTTTTGTGTGTGTTTTATACTGCAAATATGTACTTATATATTGTTTAGGTCTATATTGAGATGAATCAGCCTGTTATGGCGGCCAGTCTCTCACTGGAGCTTGGCAATGCTCTGAAGGTGAGACATTAATCATTGTAATACATGGAGCGGCTTTCTGTTTATAAATGAATTAAAATTGCATATTCATCTTGTTCCACGGTGCTTAATCTTGTTGTGGTCCTGTTTATATATTTGTGTGTAGGAGATGAACAGACCCGGGGAGGCGATAGTTCATTTCCAGAGAGCTGCAGAACTGCAGATTCAGACTCCAATTGAGGCCCTGCTGTCACTGTGGGAAATGGCTTCCTGCAAAATACTGACCCGTGAGTGTTTTCCTGTCTGAATGCAATGATTCATGTTGGTATAGATGAACTTCTGTGGTTGTCAGAGCAGTGATGTGATGTTTGATTGGTAGGTGATTATGATGGCGCGCTTGCCGTTCTCTCTGAGATGCAGCACATGTGTCAGGAACGAGGACTACAGCTACCCGGGACAAACACCCCTGTCGGTACGAATATAATGAACTTTCACAACATAATACAATCGATCTTAGTTTTGAAATCTACGTGTGTGACGTTTGGTGGCCTAAAATCAGGGATTTTCACTAGATTTTGCTGTTTGTTTGGATTTCCTGATCATACCCTGCAATCACGCATTTATAAGCAGCAGTCATGTTATGTCTTGTGACTGATTTTCTTGCTTGTCAAGGATCTGCTTTGCAGTTGTAGAGTCAGCAGTCTTTTAGTTTGTGTGGACATCAGCTAATAATAATGAAATTCAGCATAAGAAATTCTGCTGTAAGATTCTTTAGATTCATGCTTCAATTCTCTTTGTTTTAATTCCAGGTGCATTTATGGATATCATAGCAAAGTGTGAAATCTCCAGGGTATTACTACTTATGCTGCTTGAGGTAAATTATACATTTCAAATCTGTGAGGTTTACAAATACAGTCTGTGCATAATTATTAGGCAAGTTGATATTCCGATTATATTTTTTTCCAAGCGCATTTTACCAATTCCAAACTACATCAGTCTTAATAACTACTGATAATTTTGCATTTAATCATTTATAAGTGATTATATAATTGTCCATGAGGACTGGAAGTGAAAGAAACTCAGACTCAAAGTCAAAAATTATTAAATGCCCATGAGAAGGATGCAATACTAATGCAATACTAGCATTTAAAAGTTAAAGTCCACTTCCAGAATAACAATTTACAAATATTGTACTCATCCCCTTGTCATCCAAGATCTTCATGTCTTTCTGTCTTCAGTCGTAAAGAAATTATGGTTTTTGAGGAAAGCATTTCATGATTTTTCTCCATATAATGGACTTCATTAGTGCCCCGATTTTGAACTTCCAAAATGCAGTTTAAATGCAGCTTCAAAGGGCTCTAAACAATCCCAGCCGAGGAAGAAGGGTCTTATCTCGCGAAACGATCTGTCTTTTTTTTTTTTTTAAATAAAAGTTTGTATACTTTTTAAGCACAAAAGCTTGTGTAGCACTAGCTCTGGGATGCGCATTCACGATGCTACGAATCACGTCTAAGTTCATTGTCTTTGTTCTCCGGCTCAAAAAGGTAGAGTATGGTGAAAAACTCCATCTCGTTTTATCCTACAACTTCAGAATTGTCCAACATTGTTGTACCTTTTTGTCTGTGAACAGTGTTTGGCTTACTTGCACTTCCATAGTCTTTGCACGTTCGCTTTGTAAACGCTTTGTTCCGCCTATGTTCCACATGACCTTTCAACGTGATTCAATAGTACAGAGCTAGTGCTACACAAGCTTTTGTGCTTAAAAAATATAGAAATTTTTATGTACCGAAAAAAATGATCGATCGTTTCGCTACATAAAACCCTTCTTCCTCGGCTGGGATCGTTTAGAGCACTTTGTGGCTGCATTTAAACTACATTTTCGAAGTTTAAAATCGGGGCACCAAGGAAGTCCATTATATGGAGAAAAATCCTAAAATGCTTTCCTCAAAAACCATAATTTTTTTACGACTGAAGACAGAAAGACAAGAACATCTTGGATGATAAGGGGGTGAGTAAATTATTTGTAAATTGTTGTTCTGGAAGTGGACTTCTCCTTTAAGGCATGACCATTGGACAGCAAAATGCTCATTGGGTCAGCACAAGCAGGGAAAAAAAACACAGATGGAGAAGAAAGGACACGTTAACTGCAAAAGAATTACAGTGAAAAATTAGCCGTGAAACCATTAGGGACCAAGTGCCACCATTTTCCAAAACTGCAACGTACCTGGAGTCTCTGGAAGTGCAATGTGTCAGGTTCTCAGAGAATTTGCTTGGGTAAAAAATCCTAAAAAATGACCCTCACTTAATAAGAATAACATGCTGAAGTGTTGTGAAATACATCAGGACAGGTAAGTTGAGAGTGACTCTTGAAGGACCAGCATCACATCCTATCTTCCAGAATCTGGCAGTGAGTTTTGGGATTTTATTTTTAGTTCATCTCTGCAAGACAAACTTTTCACTCCCAAAACTTACTGCCACATTCTGGAAGCTAAATTGTTCTAAATAAAATCGGACCATGCTGACCTAATGAGCATTTCGCTGTCCGATGGTTATGCCTTAACTTTGCAAATTCTAGTATTGCATTAGTATTGCATCCTTCTCATGGGCATTTAATAATTTTTGACTTTCAGTCTGAGTTTAATATCTTTTTTTTTTTTGGCTCATTTTATATGGAACAGAAAACCTGCTTAATAATTATACACACCTGAATATAAGGAGTTTTTCATTGTCATGGACAATTATATATCACTTATAAATGATTAAATGCAACATTAATAGTATTTTCTAAGATTGATGTGGTTTGGAATTGGTAAAATGTGTTTACTATCTCCAAAAATGACACTATATGTTTGTGTCTTTGTTTTAGCCTCCCCCGCAAAAGCTATTACCCGAGCATGCTCAAACACTAGAGAGATACGCCTGGGAATCCTTCGACTCGCATAGTCAGGGTAAGACTTTCTAGCTAATGGAGAACCAGGCACAGTGTTTTCTTTGGTTGCTGTTCTTTATAAACTGTATTTACCCTCTGTGCTTTAGTAAACTTCCTTCCAGAAAATGTGTTCCTCCTTCTACAGTCGGTTGTGGTGAGTATTAAAAATCTATTTGTAAAATTAGGTTGTTAAAATATACAGTCTATACAGAGTCCACATTTAAAATCTGCAGAGTCCAATTTAAACTTGGAAATAAACTGGAAACAATTTTTCCAACTCTGAAATATTTAAAACAAAGAAGCATTATCACATAAGCCTAAGAAATATATTTTACTAAGAAAATATATATTACAAATGAAAAGTTTTGTGTCAGTAAGATTTATTTATTTATTTATTGTTAAAAAATTAAAAATTAATTAAATAAAGGAAGGATGCATTAAATTGATCCAAAGTCAAAGTAAAGACATTTATAGTGTTACAAAAGATTTCTAAATAAATTTCTGATAAATGCTGTTCTTTGGAATTTTCTATTCATCAAAGAATTCTGAAATTTTTTTATCATGGTTTCCACAAATATACTAAGTGGCACAGAGATTTTTAATGTTGCTTTAGCAACAAATCTGCATATTGGAATGACTTCTGAATGATCATGTGACACTGAAAACTGCAGTATCACAGGAATAAATAAAATTATAAAATACAGTTGACGTCAAAACTTTACATACACCTTGCATGTTAATTATTGTACCAAAATAGGAGGGATCATACAAAATGCATGTCCTTTGCATTCCTTTAGTACTGACCTGAATAAGATCTTTCACATAAAAGATGTTTACCACAAGAGAAAATAGTAGTTGGATTTATAAAAATGACCCTGTTCAAAAGTTTACATACACTTAATTCTTAATACTGTGTTGTTACGTGAATTATCCACAGCTATTTTTTTTGTTTTGTTTTGTTTAGTGATAGTTGTTCATGAGTCCCTTTGTCCTGAACAGTTAAACCGCCTGCTTTTCAGCAGAAAAATCCTCCAGGTCCCACAAATTCTTTGTATTTTTTTTTATGCAAAATATCTTAGGTCAGTACTAATTAAAAAATAATATGCATTTTGTATGATCCCACTTATTTTGATAAAATAATTAACATTTTGTAGATTCTTCAAGGTGTATGTAAACTTTTGACCTCAACTGTACTTTGCAGTGAAAATCGTATGAAATAATAATTTAAAAAAAAAAAAAAAAAAAAGCAAAATAGATGCATTTCCAGTAGTGGTCTCTGACTTTTAAACTGTACTATTGTCTAAAATGCGATAAACTGATTACTAGTAGGACTCTTATTTTGGATGAATATGGCTCAATGCTCTGACTGGCCTGTTTACAGATGGCCTGTCAGGAAAAGGACACAGAATCTCTCAAGGCTCTCCAGACAGAACTATGGTGAGCTTTCTGCATTTCCTGACCCTACGCATTTATCTACATTAGACCGAAGCCTTTGCAATTAGATAACCATCACCTTTCTCTTCTCTCACAACAGGCCACTGCTTTCAGCAGAACAGAATCATCTCCTCCACTTAGTGGTTCAGGAACGAATTACACCCTCCGGTCAGGGCATATGATTCAGTGCAATACACCCCCACAAAACAGATCTTATTGGAACATTCCTATGCTAGTGCCTGGTGCATTTTGCATGAGGACTGTAGAAGGTCACTGAACCTTACAGAGCTGTACATGCAGAAGGTTTCATTGCTTTTGTGATATAAATGTACATTTTCTTTACCCTTTTCATATAATGGCAAGATATTGTGTGGAAAAAGTTAAATGATTATGTTAAAGCTTATTTAAAGTTGTTAAATATTGATGTTGTAAATAATAAAAGAGCAAAACCGATTCTTACGGCAAGGTTTTTATTTGTGTGATTAGTAAAATTAACGTCCTCCCTGGTTTTCACTGTTTGGCTTTGCATTGAAAAAATAAAGTCCTTTCCATTTACTATCATACTGCAACATAAAAATACATCTAGAGCTGGTTAAAACTTTAACCGGACAAAGTAAGCAGAAACTGGATAGCTCAGACATCCATAAGGAGCTTCTTCCTTGAGAGGATGCTGAATAATTGCTCCCATAAAATGATGACTAGATATTGACATTTAAAAAACAAAAGCATTCTAAAAAATTATTTTGAACATTCTGTGCTCTACAATTAGAATCTTACAAGGTGATCATCTGACCACATGAGCAATCATTTATCATCATTATCATCATTATCATGCTAATCAAAAATGGCTGGCATAGCAACAGGGCCCAGGATGTCATTATCAAGGAAGCCGTAAATATGGTGGCAGAGGGTCTGTACAATGAAATTACAAAAGGATTGTGTATTCAGAAGTCTACATGATCAAGTGGATGATCACAAATTGAACAGCACCATAATGCATCGCAGTAACAAAGATTTGACCCTTATCTTGACCTAGAGACTATCCTGTGCTATTACCATCTACAACACAAAAATAAATCCATTGAAATAAAATAAACCCATGTTTAAGACATAATTCTTAAAGTGCAAGTGATGTTTTAAACTACACTTTGATAACATATTTTCTGTATGTACTTTATATGTACAACTTATCTTTCTCTTTATACATATTATAAATACATTTTTTACATTTCATTCTTGTATATACTGCATCTTCAGCATCTTAACCCCTGCAATAAAGTATGTAGACCCTCTTACTGCCCTCAGTGCTTTGAAAAACAAGGAAAGATGACCCATCAAACCAATCTACAGTCTTACTCGAAACAAAAACGTTAACACACTCTGGCAGAGTTTAAACTTTTCTCAAAAGTTTCAATGAACTGCTAATGCTGCGATTTGTTGCACAAGCTCTACAATTCCATCCAACGCCTGTAATATTTGAGACAACTCATTATTTTCAAGTTCTGCATTTTGAAGTAAAATAATTAAGGCTGTACATTAGCACTGAGAGCGAGGGCTAAAGTTTAATCCGCTCGTTTGCGCAGGATGATGTACATAATTCCAGTGAAGAGGGTCAGCAGCCACCCAAACCAGGCCATGATGTAGGACCAGCCATACCAGCCATTCTTCTCGTTCCAGTGAAAGTGATCGGTGTAGACTGACAGAGCCACCATGATGCAGAAACCTACAAGTCCAAGAGAAATGTATAAATGTATGACAAAAATGAATGTCTGTATGTACGTTTTCAGTAATGCGCTAATTTAACCTTGGATTTACAGAAACAGGAGCTTACAGGAAATGAGCTGCACAACTCCGGAGATGGTGAACCGCTTTCCTTTGCCCAGAGTAAAGAGTTGGAATATAAACACGCACAGAGAGAACACAGCAAACAGGCAGGACAGCACTGCAAACGCCTGGACCGCTTGCAGGTAGTCTAGAAGGATGAATTAAAAGGGAATCGTGAATGTCCCAGTCTGTACACTCTTAAAAATAAAGGTTCTTTAATGGGATGAAGAACCTTTAACATCCATGTAACATTTTCATTACACAAAGGGGTTTTTTATAGTAGAAAAAGATTCTTTGGAGAACCCAAAATGGTTCCTTTATGGCATCACTGTGAAAACCCACTTTTGGAATCAAGTTTGAACAACGTACAAGCAAAAATATACATGCATAATGCATACTGTTCCAATTATTTGTCTTACCTTTCCGGTAAGAGGTCGGTATGTCCGTGTACACCCAGACATTATCATTGTTCTCCATCACCCATCTGCCCCACAAGTCTGTATAAAGGTTCTCTGTGAACCACCATGCCTGGGAAAATCAAAAACCTATCATTAACTACAAACAAAACAAAACAAAACAATGATAGTACAAACACCATCATACTTTTCACATTTGTTAAAAGGTCACGTATCTTCATGTATGATCAAGACATATGGATTTTATTACATACAGCTGAAGTCAAAAGTTTACACACCTTGCAGAATCTGCGAAATGTTCATTATTTTACCAAAATAAGAGAGGATCATACAAAATGCATGTTTCGTTTTTTTTTATTTAGTACTGATCTGAACAAAATATTTCGCATAAAAGATGAATAGTTGAATTTATAAAAATGACCCTGTTCAAAAGTTTACATAAACTTAACTTTTAATACTGTGTTGTTACCTGAATGATCCACAGCTGTTTTTTTTTTTTTTTGTAGTGATAGTTGTTCATGAGTCCCTTGTTGGTCCTGAACAGTTAAACTGCCCGCTGCTCTTCAGAAAAGTCCTTCAGGTTCCACAAATTATTTTTTTTAGCATATTTGTGGACAACTGAGGGACTCATATACAACTATTACAGAAGGTTTAAACGCTCACTGATGCTCCAGAAGGAAACACGATGCATTAAGAGCTGGGGGTGAAAACTTTTTGAATTTGAAGATCATGGTAAATTTAACTTATTTTGTCTTCTGGGAAACATGTAAGTATCTTCTGTAGCTTCTGAAGGGCAGGATTAAACGAAAAAATATATATATATTATTTAGGCAAAATAAGAAAAATTTACACATCTTCATTCTGTTCCAAAGTTTCCCTGGCTCTTAGCATTAGTGAGCATTTGAACCTTCTGTAATTGTTGCATATGAGTCCCTCAGTTGTCCTTAGTGTGAAAAGATGGATCTCAAAATCATAGTCATTGTAGGTAAACGCCTTTTATGTGAAATATCTTATTCAGGTCAGTACTAAATAAAAAATAACCTGCATTTTGTATGATCCTTCTTATTTTGGTAAAATAATTAACATTTTGCAGATTCTGCAAGGTGTATGTACACTTTTGACTTCAACTGTATATACATAAATGAGGAACAATGTCAACTTACATCATCTATAGTTGCCCAAAAAAGGAAGAAAATCGTAGTCAGATGAAGCAAACAGATTCCTGCCAGGGCCTTGAACATATTCAGAGGATGAGGGGGAAACAGGGTGGAACAATATCCTGCTGTAAAAGAAATATTATAAGACATAACATCATGTGTTTAAGAAATACTCCACATCAAAAGGTCCTGTGCAATTTAGCAGTGACTTACTGAGAATAGCCATGCTTTGCAATACAAAAGTTGCCTTGCATTCATAGACATCCCAGGAAAAGGCATATTTAAAATGAATTTATGCTTTTTATTCACACAGTGCTTTTAAATGTGTGTTTGATCTTAAATCAAGTGCAGTAGATTTTCCCAATATGCTGATAACAAAGCACTCATGGCCTATGACATCACCACATTAAAGCTGCAGAAATGCTATGCAGTAAACAGCAAATGATTTATCGCTTCTGTAGGGTCACTTTACTTTTGGGATACTAGCTTTGTTTCTACCAAGATTACATGCACAAATCTCCCACGACTGCTAAACTACAATGTCATGTGGGAGGAGGAGATTGCTCTGATGCTCTTTCTTTAAGTCAAGATACAGTCATTTAAAATGCTGATTCATGCTATTCATACCAACAATAATAACGTTTTAAGAGAAATTACTGTTACATCCCCTTAAATTTATATACTATATCAACAGTTAAGAGCAGATCTTCTGCAATGCATTCCTATTTTATATTCATTTTATGCCCATTCAAAATACCGCCTGATGGGATAAACAATCTTGTTATTTATTGTTAAATTCTAATAAATCTACATTAGACAAATATACAGTGGAAGCTAAAGCACAAGCTCCCGCGAATTACAGATGTCCGACACAGAAGGAATTCGTGTCACGTCATGCGTTCGGGTGCATTTTCATCCAAACAGTTTTCATTCAATTCTAAACGTTCGATTGCAGTTTAAAATATATCCCCTTTCTTTTATGTCGATTCTAATTCCAAGACGCTTAATTGTATTAATAAATAATAACTTTACAACCTCACTGGCATAAGAATTCTACAGCGATGGCACAGATAATAAAAGGTTACCTTGGGTATTTTAAGCTCTCAATTTATTTCTTGATTTTCGTAGCCTATCTGATGCCCCAGCATCCGAGGATATTCGCACTTCCCCGCACCTCGTCCGTCGTCTCGCCCCCCTCCCGCACTCTTTGCTGCATAGAGGACCCCACCCATCCCAAGGACTTACTTTTAAGTCCTTACGTATCCCACATCCAGCGAAATCCTAGAACTGTATTGTCGCTCGCTGGAAATTCATGCACGAGATGTAGTAAGAGACACACAAACGTTGATTTCTCTCAATGTCAAAACAGCCACCAAAAACATTTATTTTTTAAATGCCGGGTTGTTTAGATGCCTCCTTAAACGCACTGTAAATTACTTTAGCCGAGTGCTCAATTATGTGCAAGAGTTTGCGATGTCGTCATTCTTTTACCTAAAGCTGTGATGTGTTATACAGCGATCTATCCGCATGCCGCAGCATCTTAACTCAGCTCTTCTAGAGATACACGGTGACCGCAGACTCCACACTCGCCCGGTGTCGCACTCATAACTGCAGGCATAAAAGTGGCTGCAAGGGCCAAACGCAGCACATGGCTACCCAACAATAGGGTGAACTCAGAGCCAGTCAAAACCCATCTCTCCAATCACGATAAAGTAGCGCAGAGGCAGAAAATGATGCGCAGGTACTTTGGTTGATGATGAGTCATCTAAAGCAGGTTTGGAGCGACACCTACTGTGGATTTAAAGGAACAGTAGGACTCTAGGTGAGATCATGGACCGGTTGCAACTGCTTAAATTTATTCATCTATCTTTTTCTGTAAGACTGGTTATAACAGTGACTTCTGTGCGCAGTGGTTGTTTTTCTTTTTTTAGCCTACAGTCTAAACTGCTGAAAGCCACTGGTTTAACCGACGTTTAAAACTTAAACATTTTCTAAATTAAAAATAAGACTCAACAAATTCTCTTATTATGATTTTGTGCCACTTCAAATCCTTTATATGTAATTTGCGTGTGGTTCGGTGTTTGAAAACGACACCTAATGTCATTGGGCAATTAGCCTCAGCTGTGGTTTATTCCATATAATGAGGAACTGCAGATGCTTGGTTTCGCTTGCTTCAATTAGTAAAACCGTTGTGACTTGAGATTTGCTATACTGTATTTTTATACGTAGCTCGATAGGCATTGGCTCGCACGAACATAAAACAAGGCGAGCTAAACACCAAAAATAATGAAAAGCTGTTGAATCACTAACGAGCGGCAAAGAAAGCCTATCCAGTATGAACAAGTACGGCCTTCTCCCAATTTGTATTTTATTATTGGCTTTTCAGATTGTTTTCGGCAACGCCAGTTGGAAATACCCTCTGTCAAAGTCTAAAGTTCACAACGAGATTTCCAGTGGCGATTTCTTCAAGTCTGTTTGGCGAAACGCAAAACATCGAAGAAGTGTGAAATATGCAGGAGGTGGTCAACTGAAGACTGCGGATTCGGCACAGAGAGCACAAAATAAACCACAGTCTGAATGCGGCGACAGAGTATTAACAATTACTCTAAAACACGCCGACGTCATCAATATCCGAATTTATGGACGTAAGTGTAAACCATAACATAATTCGAATCAACCAGTCAAGTGCTGATTTAAACTGCAGCTTTTGTGGTTCTTATTTTCTGATAGCACATGGTGACCTGCTTCACTTGGGCCAGTTAGCAGCTTTTTGTGGTGTTTCCATCAAAACTACAAACACAGATGTTCGGCTGCTGTTCAACTATGGTTCCTGTTATGTGAAACAAGAGGCAAGCTTCCATTTTGTTTTTCATTTCAGTCTTGGTGTGTGTTGCTGTTTTAGTAAGACATGTTAGCTTTGTCCCTTATAGTTCTTTTGTTTTTGCTAGTTATTTTGACTTTCATTTAAAGCCCCTTGAAGCTTTTAAATTGCTCTTGCGACCTGCACAGTGCTGACGTATCCTGAGCAAGCCTAATGTCAATAGTGGCGGACATTGAGCTGCTATTGATTTTCATGGCTTTCTGAACCTACATCGGCATTCAAACACAGCAAATCCAGCGTGTTGGTGTTTAGCTGCTATTTCAAAAATTGTGGTCAAAAGATTTTTGATGGTCACGGTAACCCCGTCCCAAGCTCCTGACATAAGTGGTTCTTGCATCTAGACCAGAAATGTTTTGGTGCTACTTATGAACCACTTTTCCTGGTTCAGAACTGGTGCTTTGGGTGTCGAAAGACAAAGAACCGATTTGAAACTAGGCTCTGGCTACAAACCAGCACTCAAACTGCCTTTGTGGAAAAGGGACATCAGTGGTGTTTGGCTAGTCCTGTAATTGCAACATGTGGACCCCAATAAGATGACTCTTGAAACAATGTGCTTTATTATTATTATTTTTTTTTTGTTCTACTAAAATTCTAGCAAACCGAATATGTATTGTCTCTGAGCTGGTATGGGACAGATCTTGACCTGTCCTGTCCTGTAAGCGTGACCTCTCCCTCCTTCATCTGTAAGAACAATGCCATGGAACTGACTGTTGTTGGTGATGGGACAGCAGATGAACTATCAGTTGCATGTAAGTACTGAGTAATGGTTGGGGAAGAAAGTGTTTTTGTGGGACCTTGCTGATATTTGTTAATGTCACTTGTTTTCACAGTAAATGGGGAATGGGCACCTCTGCTTTATGTGGCCACTCAATGCTGGCACCGGGAGCTGTCCAGCCAAGGAGATCTCACCTTCTTAGTTCCATATACCAGCTGTGGTGTCAACTTCAGGGTAAGTATTATTTTTGTAAGGAATGCTGGTGCAATATTTTAACTTTTTTTTTTTTTTTTTTTTTTTTTTTTTTTTTTTTTTTCTTGGTAAATTTGAAGTTACTTCTGACATGTATTTTAAATGTGACTCAGGATGGTCGTTTCATTCTGGATTTGAGATCAAAAGACAAGATGATTCCACTGTCTTGTCCATATGACCCAATATCAGGGCTTTCTTTGACAAACCAACCAATGCCACCAAGAGAAGCCAGTGTATACCACAAGCCACCAACTGGATTTCCTACAAAAGCAATAGCCAGTCAGATTGTGAAGGAGGAGCATGGGTTTCCTGTTGAGCAACTGGCAAGAAATGCAGCTAGAACACCTGCTGTACATCCCAGAAGTCATTTGCTGCCTAAATTACCATCTTTGCCTGGTTCTTTTAATCTAGCCGTAAACTTCCCATTTTCACTTCCCATACCAACCCGGCCAGGTCACAGAGCCCAGACAAGTAAACCTGTGGATGTGACTCCTGCACCGACCTCTGCGCCGACCCCTGATCCTACTGTCTCTAGCTCTGAGTTTACTGACAGTGTTCAAAATCGACAGCCCCATTATGTCTCCGAGCAGATCCACCAGGAACTTGCTGCTCCAGTCACTAAGGCTCCTAAATCTGAACATCACTACATGCAGTATCCTTATACGTTCCAAAAACCTGTTTCAGCTTTCTCTCAAACTGCGCCTTCTCCTGCTCAGGAATACCAACCTTCAAGAATGCCTGTTCCTAGTGCTGCACTGTATCAGCCTTATGGGATGAATTTTCCTAAACCTAATCCGCTTCATGTAAATCCTGCTTTTGCCAGTTTAGCACCGTATATTCCACCTGGTTATTATTTGTGCCCTTATTACAATCAGCATCCACCAGTTCTTCCACAGATGTTTCATCCTCCTGTTCCAACTCAGCCTTTACTGTATCAAAAACCCAGTTATCAAAAGCCTGAGATTACTCATGTTGCCCCTACTGACCCTGCTGTGCCTCCCATGAAAGGGTACTCGGAACAGCAACTGGCTAGTGGTGTAGCTTCCAGCCCTCATGATTCTGGTAGTCAACTTTTCCAGCCTTCTCAGTACCAGCCGTACCTTTACCAAAGTAGTCATGGTCGTCCAAGTTCCACCCCACCCTTATCTCCAACTTCTCAGCATATTCCCATATACCTGCAATCTCAAACAAGGCAGTATCCTTCTTATCCTGCTTTTCAAGATGCAAGACCAGCCCAGCCACAATATTACCAAAAGCTTAGTCAACCTAGTGGGTCAGTCCAACAGCCTTGGTCAACCAGTCACCTTCCTGTAAAAAGTTTGTCTCAAGAGTCAAGACCATTGACGCTAGCTTCAAGTCAGACACCTGAGCATCTCCAGTATCAGACTGGTGGAGACCAAGCTCTAGATTTGTATCAGAGGTCTGTCGTCCATACCCCTGGCACCGGAATCTCAAGTCCTTCACAATACCAGCTCAGTGAGTTTCCCAAATTCCCATATCCAGCACTGAGACCAGAGGTACTTTCAGGTTATGTTTCCACAGAAAATACTGGTACTAAGGGATTTTTCCAGCCACGGTCCAAAGCTCCAGTTCCCAGTCCAGAGGCCCCAGCTTTTACAGGCAGCCGTCCTATTATATCCTCGCCACCCCCCGAGCACCTACCTTTGCAGGGAAAGTCTGAGGCACAAATTACACAGCTTCCTTATAGTCAGGGTCCTTTAGTTAGGTACATACAAAATCCCCAGGTCAGCAGTCAAAGGCCAAGTGAACCACACAGTCAGAAGCCTCAGAATGACACTCTGCCACACTACCAATTTTTCAGACAAGCAAATCTACCGAAGGAAGTTTATGTGCCACCACACTTCAGGTCTACCTCCCAGGAAGAAGTGCAATCAGCAAAAAAGGCATCACATTCTGGGTCATAATTCTACAAACATCCAACTGCTGATGCTCAATTAAAATTTGTTTGTGGTTGGGGTTGGTGTTGGTGTTCAATGTTGATGTTTGTTATGAAAAGATGGTCTTAATAAATTGTCTTTTGAGAGGTTTTGTTAAAAAGTTTGATAAAATGAATTCATATGGTGGTGTGAAAGTGGCTTGACAAACCATGTATCCTATTGATAATATAATAAATATTTTGTAAACTGTGCTTGTTGACCATTCAATGATTTGATGCGTTAAGCTTACAATACATAGATTTACTAAGATTTTCCATACCTTAAGAGTAATAAACTACTATGAATTCATCCACTGTTTTGGTATTTAAGTCACATAAAGATACACCACAGCACCAGATGTCAATATAACATCAAGTTCATGTTGGACCCCAACATCGGGCTGACACTGCATTTTGGTTGAAAATGAAAATCTGGTTGATGTCAGTATTTGACGTTGACTTGGATGTTGGATTTTGGTTACACAACCTAAAAGCAACAGAATATTAATGTCAGCTGACGTTGGTATTGGACACAAAAGTAACCTGGACAATAAACATTGAATAGACATTGACTTTTGGTCACCCGATGTCGCAACTGAAATTTAACCAAATATCAACGTAATGACGTTATGTGCCTGCTGGGACGTTGGTTTGTCACACAAAAAAATCAGGTTTATAGGATAAATTCATTGCTTATTTTTTGCAAAATCCGTAATAAACAATTGTCAGGGGGAAAAAATCAGTATTTTTTTCAATCTCCTGACCATTTACACCTGCAACCTTGACTTTAAGACCAATACAAAAAAATTAGACACGTTCATTTGTATTTTTGAATCGAATTGCTTATCAAGGTACTTATAAACACTTAACTGATCCCAACAAAAATGAGCGTCACGTCATTGACGCATATACAGGTGGTCTAGATTAATTTGTTGATTAGACTTGCTGTTTGCCCGTGCGGACATGGGTGCGCATGTGAGGTAAACAGCAAACTTGCGATGTCTTGCGAACTAAAAGCATTCATTTCCGTCTTCATTTTATCAGCGATAGCACTTCATTTCAATTGTCGTTCTTTTAGCGTTACACCTGAGCGGGAAGCCCTTGGTTATTCCAGAAAAAGCAGTTTCAGAGTGTCAAACGAATTTGCCAACGAAACTGGATTTTCACAAAAACACCAAAGCAGTGCGTTGAAATTCGAAGCAATAAATTCGAATTTCAAGCGAATTAGACGCGCGAGCTCAAATCGTTATGTCTCAGCGGATTCTTCGAAAAGAAAAAGGAATGAAGCACTTCCTCTGCATTCGGATAAAAGCCTGTATGAATTTCGATCCAACGACAGTGCATCTATACACACTAACAATGAAAACCCTCCTTTTAGAAGTTTCCAAAAAAGAGCTTTGGAAATCGAAGCTGCATTTCGAGGAGGCGCCCCAGGTGTGTTGACTTCCTGAATGTGGAAATATTAATATTTTAGTATGGTTTTTAAAATGGTTAATACGTTTTTGTTTTAAATGGATAGCATTTGGGGGACAAGGAGTGGCTGGAAAAATCTATGGTTCTCAAAGTGGATCTAGCTCGCAGTCCACACATATGTGGTTTGCATTACCCATGGTACAGTGTTCAGAAGAGCTAATGACCTTAACAGCTGCTGGAAGAGAATACACACACATCTTTGTGGAAAGAGGTGAGAAAGTGACTCTGTTATTCAGGCTTAGTCTAAATGTTGGGACATTTAAATTAACTTGTGTGTTTTATTCACAGTGAATGCAGCCCCACTGCCTTTATTCCAAGTGCCTGCATACTGTGGTTATTCTGTCAGGGTCACATGGAAAGATCTGGTCCTAATGGCCCCATATGATGGGTGCTACATCACACAAGAGGTGCTAAATATTTCATCCTGTACCATAGTTTCTTAGCTTATATTTCCTAAGCAAGAAAGTTACAAATTCCAATTCTAGATGACATTACATGTCACAATCTTTGTGTCTGTTTTGACAAGTTTCTGATTTAACAATATGCTTGCTGTTTAATCCATAATAATACATTAATTGTTAAGATTCCACATTATCAGTCTTTCCCCTTTTCAGAATGGCAATTACGTTCTTTCACTGCTGTGGTGGGGCAGTCCCATAAAAATATCCTGCCCTGTGACACCTGTGATCTCTCAACCAACTCCTTCTGTCTTGTGCTCTCAATTTGGCATGGTCATTGCAATTGAAGGTGCTCAGGAAGCTGCAGATAAGCACAGGGTTAAAGGTAAGAGTGAGTTACAAGCTAATTTTAACCTCCTTTTAAAACACAAATGATGAGCACAATGTTCTCGCAGCAATGCAAATTGCCTTAATTTTTTTTTTTTTTTTTTTTATGTAATATATTTGTGGAAATTAGTCCTAATACAATTTATTTGTCATCCACAGTGAATGGGAAAATACTGCCTCTCCTATCTAAGACATGTGCGTATCGCATACATTCTCCTCCTGAGGTTGTTCTACTTCATACTGCTTTCAGCTCAGGGTGTGTGACTGTGACGGTAAGAAATGGCCATTTAAAATGAAGATCATTTGTGTGTCTTACACTGACCACATTTGTGAATCTAATACACAGTGTACGTACATTCCCAGTTAGTTTTTGAACAGGAAGATTTTTAATGTTTTTTAAAGAAGTCTCTTCTGCTTACCAAACCAGCATTTTATTTGATCTATAATACCACAAAAATTATATTTTGAAATATTTTTACTATTCAACATTTCTATTTTTTAAGTTTTCTATTTAAATGTAATGGAATTAAAAAATGGAATTTAATTCTGTGATCAAAGCTAACTTTTCAGCATCATTACTTCAGTGTCACATGATCCACCAGAAATCATTCTAATATGCTGATTTGCTGTTCAAGAAACATTTTTTTTATTATTAGTATTATCAATATTTAAAACGGTTGAGCGTATTTTTTCGAAAGATGCGAAGATCAGCGATTATCTAAAATAAACCCTTTTCTAACATTATACACTATACCATTATACATCAGTTAATGCCTTTATTTAGCAAGGATGCTTTAAATTGACCAAAAGTGATGATTCATAATGACATTCATAATATTTCAGATAAATGCTGTTTTTCTGAACTTTCTATTCATCAAAGAAACCTGAAAAAATTCTGCTCAGCTGTTTTCTTCATCATCATCATCATCATCATCATCATCATAATAATAATAATAATAATAATAATAATAATAATAATAATAATAAATAAATGATTTTGAGCAGCAAATCAGAATATTGGACGGATTTTTGATCTGAAGGATCATGTGACTGGAGTAAAAAAATTCAGCTTTGAAATCACAGGAATAAATTACATTTTAAAATGTATTCAAATAGAAATATATAATTTTAAATGATAAAAATATTTTTTTCCATGTTTTTGCTATACTTTGGATCAAATAAATGCAGGCTTGGTGAACAGGAGAGACTTAAAAAAAAAAAAAAAACATTAAAAATCTTACTGTTCAGACTGGTAGTGTATGATAACAGTACATATCCTTCCCAGTTCTATCACAGTTAATGGTTTTCACTTCAATATTAATTGGTTTTCATTTCTAAACAAATACTAAACTAAAGAAACACGTGTCCCTAATGTCACACAAGATCCATTTTGAAAGTCACTGCTTGCTTTGAGACAATATGAACGATGTTTCAGTTCAGCAAGTTTCACTTATATTCCTGTAGGATGAAGAGAACATCCTCGTCGTCATCTTGGATGGAAAGCAGTTCACCCTCTCTTGTCCGTTTCCTCACCACCTGTCGCGATTTCTTCCCTACCTTCATTCTCATCCATTCCATCAGCCACTGCAGCCCAATCAGGAGCAAGGGCCTTTTATCCCACATGTTCCTGCTTTCCCAGCACTCCCTGAAACCACTCAGCAGCCTGCAACAGCTAAACCTGCTGTGATCCCTCACCTCCCTTATGAACAACCTGGAGTACCGCAGTTTCAACCTGACAAACACCCGCATACCTCTCATCATGGTGCATATCCCATCCAACAGGCTCCCAGTATTTATCAGCACCAGAAACCGCCTGCTCACATTTATCATCATCCAGCACCTCCTGCTGACACTCCTAAACCATCTGTTCAACAACATCTGTCGCTATCTGTGGAGCAAATACCACAAACATATGAAGAGACAGTACCTCAATACCCAGTGATGCCACCTCCACAATTTTCATCGTACTCTATATCCTGTCCCCCTTATCCTGAGAGATTCTGTTCTCAGTACCCCATCCCGTACCATCATCCACCATATCATCAGCCAGCCGTGACCACTGCTTCACAACCAACCATGCAGCCAATGCCATGGACATCATTTCCTCAACCTACATACAAACCTCTGACCCCAGCGGTTATGCAAGTGACCTTGTTTCCTCAGCTCCCTACCTTTCGTCCGACTCCCCCTGCACAGCCGCCGAAGATGTCTCCATCCCTTAATTGCACAAAGGATAAAATAATGGCAACTTTTCCCTCAGCAAGAGCAGATTCTGTTAAAGTCAAAGGTGAGCTATATCAGTGGTTCCCAATCTTGTTTTTGGAGATTTATGATCGCAGTAAACTGTAATAGTATTGCATTTTGATCAAATGCAGCTTTGAGCCTAAGGAACTCTTATTTATTATTTTATTTATATATATATATATATATAACTGTTTTGTTTGCTCTTCTTGAAGATACGAAGACAAATACTTGGATCTCCATTGCATCTGTCCCAGCAGCCTGTAATTACACACTTCACTCCAGAGGTGGCAGTGTTGTGCTTTCATCACCGCTGCCTTCCTGCCACACACAAAAATTGGTGAGCTCTCAGTGTGCAGATTCAGCACCTTGCTATTTGTTTGTCAGTTATGTCAGTTATCGAATTTAAAATAGAATAATAAACCTTAATCCAAAATTGGAATTTAGTGTGTAGCTTTTACAAATCTCATATAAAAGTAATTATAATTGTGAGGAAAAATTTTGTAAAAGAGTATGTAAATTAAGTAAATATATTAAAAGTAATTTAATTAATTTTTAATGAGTACAATTATGAAAACTGGTTTTATAAGTCAATATATTGTTCACAACTTGCAAAATAAAATAAATACAGAGGAAATGTGAAATTAAATATGGTTGTTAGTTTAATATAATTATTATTATTTTAAATTACTACTTTGTTTAGCACTGGGTTAAGAATGGCTAGTAACGTGTTAGTAAAGTGTTTCAGGTATCATGTATGACTGGTAACGCTTTACAATAAGGTTCATTAGTTAATGTTACTTAACTACTTGCAGCATTAATAAGCTCAAAGCATTTATTAATATACATGTACGTGTGTGTATTTATATATACCTAATAAATGTACACAGTCCAAGCACATATGTGACTTTGTACCACAAAACCAGTCAATTCGCAGTAGCCAAAAATATGTTGTATGGGTCAAAATTATTGATTTTCTTTTATGCCAAAAAATCATTAGGATATTAGGTAAAGATCATGTTCTCAATATTTATTTATTTATTTATTTATTTTTTGCACCCTCAGATTCTAGATTTTCGAATAGTTGTATTCCAGCCAAATATTGTCCTGTCCTAACAAACCATACCTCAAGGGAAAGTTTATTTATTTATTTAGCTAATGTTAACAAATTATACCTCATTGTAAAGTGTTTCCATGACTCTTTCTCACTTATTTCAGCCTTTGTTTCTCTCTTTTTGCCTCTTCAGTCTTCCACAGTGATCTCTCTATCTGTCAGATTCTGGGATCTCTCTCAACTGCGATACAGAACCCTACAACTTCAGTGTCACTACATTGGAGATCCTGGCACACAATCTACAGTTCCTCCTGTTACAATAAAACCCCTGCACCAAATCACATCTCGCCTTACAACCAAACCCACAGGTGCTCGACCACTCCCTAAATTTCAGGTGTTGTGTACTAGCCAACACATGAGCGTAAAACTGCCACCTGGACTAACATCTGACCTCTTTGTACAGGGTGAGTTTGAGGTCTGTTCAAACAGCCTAATCTGTATTTTGTCAATTCACAATAATTTGCAATTCTAGGTTGTATGAGGAAATGTGACATTCGAAATTCATTTAAAAATGGACTTTTGTTTTGTAGCACCTTCCAATGGTATAAAAACAGAAGCTGTTCCTATTTTGGAGGCCCCGAGTCATTGTGGGTACTCTGTAAAAACGGGTAAAGATGGTACCATCAACATCCTCCTGCCTTACTCTTCCTGTCACATGAATCAGAAGGTTTGTGATGTCATTCGTTGTTATGCACATTGTACTGCTATTATAGATATAGATTTCATATATATTTGTTTCTATTAATCAGGATGGGCTGTATAGAATTGTATTAAAATATCAGACACTAAATGGGCGAACTGTTGAGTCCTTGCTGTCATGTCAGGCTTCGTTCAGTCAAGGTACAGTATGAATCTTTCTAATGAGTGGATTCAAACATTGTGACTTTCTAAACTTTTTAAAAGCTGTGCTTTTTTTTTTTTTTTGTGTAGAGTGTAACTTTCCACCTGATCAGCAGTTGGTCTGTGGATCTGGGACGTTATCGTCATCAGAGTGCCATGACAGAGGCTGCTGTTATTCTGCAGACACTCAATCATGTTATTACCCCATGGACGGTGAGCTAGACAAATTATTACATCCAGACGGAATCCTAAACATCAATTCAAAATGTAATGTATAGTATTTAAAGGGACAGTTCGCCCAAAAATGAAAATTCTGTCATTAATTACTCACCCTCATGTAGTTTCAAACCCATAAAACCTTCATTCATCTTCGGAATGGTCCATGTGACATAAGTGGTTCAATTGTGATTTTATGGTCTTAAAGTAAAAATAGGCAATTGTTATGTGCATAGAAAACAAAAATAACTATTCAACAATTCTTTTCTTTGGAACAACATGAGGGAGAGTCATTAATAACAGAATTTTTGGGTAAACTATCCCTTAAAAAATAAATCTCAAAGTAATTACCTAAATATGCATGCAATTATAAGAAAAATTTGGCAGCCCTTAAAACCTTATTCATAATGTACTTTAATGCATTATAGCCTTTCATAAATAAATTGTAATTAAAGTTAAAATGCATTTGCAGATACCTTGTTACATCTGAAATTGGTTCTGGCATGTGCTTTAATATACTTTATACAGTTGTGACAGGTACCGTATTAAAATGAATTATAGATATATTTACAATTATTCATGAGGTCATAAAATGCGTTATATAGTACAATAAATGACAGTGTAATTTAGAATGCATTATATAGAAAGGCTTCAGATAAGTGTTATCTCTTTCTTTTTTTTTTTTCAGTAAATGTTTTGAAAATCAGCAATTTTTGCCACAAATAATACACCTTGAATTCAAATGTAATCAGATTACTTGTATATAAGGTAAATTAATTACAATTATAAAAAGTTGCTTTATAAGTCAATATATTTTTGCTTGTAGTAACATTAAGACTCAAAAGGCATGGAAAATTTTTTTTTTTTTTTTTGAGATCGTTCTGAGGTTAAGTGCATATTTAAAATCATAAGAAATGGTAAATATACAAAAAGTATTCAGATGTAACCCCCTTTGTAATCATTAACAATTTTATGATTAACTGTAATTGAATTACACATTTTTTCTTAGTAACAGCATTGACATTGTTAAACTGACAGCTTTATTTACTTAATTTTACAACATTGTTTTTGTCTCTACAAAGTTTACCTTTAAATTATTATTTTTTTTCTCAGAATCAAACAAGAACATTAAGAAATGCTATTTTGTGTGTATTCCAATCAGAATGCACAATGGATCGGCATTTTGTATTTTTGGTTCACTCATCCGCCGCGGATCCGCCCCTGTCCCCAGCCAACCTCGTCACTGCTGGCGACACCTCTTGCACACCCCAAAAAGTTACAGCAGACTTGGCCCTTTTCAAAATCCCTCTGGATGAGTGTGGGGTGCACAGATATGTGGGTAATTAATTGCAATAGGTATGTTTCTGAGAGCATGTTTGCATGCAGGTCTAACTGAACTGTCTCTAGGAGGTGGGTAAAATGGTCATCTACATGGTGGAGATCCTGAACAGAGTGCAGCCCCTCAGTCTTAATTTCGGCACCATCACTAGAGAGTCGCCTGTAAGGTACACATGAAAGTACAAATTACACTGATACACAAAGAGCCAAGCAGCATGCTGAAACTCTGTGTTCCCTGTTGTCCTAGGCTACTGGTTGAGTGTCGGTATTTACCCGGATCTGTGGTAAGTGTGGGTTATTTGGTGAAAAGCCCCACCCTCGGACCATCTATCAAAGCTCAGGGGGTGTTTGGAGTTCAGCTCAGGATTTCAAAAGGTTTGTTAAAACATTTGCTTCATATAAAACCTAGCCAATAATAAACCATATAAAACCAAGTCTTCTCTTACAAGTTGTTGAAAATATAAACCATTTTTCCACAAGAATTGTAACCATTTGCAACCAAAAAAAGGATTTATAAGATTTTGTGCATTAACTACAGCCTCTTTTCATTCAGATGAGCGCTACAATGATTTCTACCCACAATATCACCAGCCCCTGCGTATGCTGCTGGGAAAACCCCTTTACCTGGAAGTGCGTCTGCTAAACCCTCCAGACCCCACTGCTATGCTGTTGGTGCATTACTGTGTTGCATACCCACGCTCTGCAAAGTCTGCGTGGATCCTTATTTATGATGGGTATGAGGCTGTTTTTTTTTATTTTTGTCATATTAAACAAGTGTGAACATTCACATTTTTAGTGTAGTTTAATCCAATTGATATAACTGTATTTTAGTGCCACATTAAAAAAAAAAAAATCTAAGATTATGAGAAGTTGAAATACTTTGAGAAGAAAGTCGAAATACTACGAGAATTCAATTGTAGCAGTTACGAGATTAACATTAGTTTAGAGTATATTCCATCTTATTGCGCATGCAGATGGCCCAGATTGGGAGCACCGGGAAATATTCCAAAGTCTCAGTTTTCTGTCAGTTTTATAGCAAAATACAAACAATATGTGTTACAATAAGCTTAAGTTTAAGCAGCATGTAAGTCAGTCATCTTTACGATTACAAAAATGAAACATTCGTTTCATTAAATTAGGCTGTACTGTTGTGTTTTTTTTTTTTTTTTTTTCTGATGTTCCTTTACTTTTATATCTTGCTGTAAACTTGAAAAACATTTATAATTAGCATTTTGTGATAAAATTAGACAATTTGAAAACTGAGCTGCATTATATTAAAAGCAACAAAGCACAAAATTATTTTGATTACTGGGTTGCTGGCGCTACATGTAATGAATGAAAGACATTAAATATTATGTCCAATCAATTACTAAATTATACCATGAATAAAACAGCTTGTGAATAGTCACTTAACGTTATATGGCCTACCTCAGAAAAGACAACAGTATAACTTATGCAAATGAGTTGGAGTCCACTTCAGGCCTTTAGAACGTTTTATTGTTGTTTTTTAAATAAATACATGTGAGGAATGAAAGGTTGGACGCCACAGACATTTTTTGCGGAGTAGGTGGTGGAATTTCCACAAAGAAAACAGTATAATTTAATAACTTGTTTTATATTAAAAGTACCAAAAGCACAAAGCTTATTGCTATTGGGGGGGCTGGCACACTACAAATAACGAATGCAAATGAAGACACAAAATATTATTTCCAAGAACACTGTATCCACATGTATAACGCATGGTATAATTTCTGCCCCCCAAAGGAACGTCGATTGGGTGTGTGAGCTGATGTTAAGATAAAAAGTAGTTCCTGTTCAGTCTGTTAATAAATAACATATTCTTGATATTAAGCTGTTTTCACGAGTCCTTAAAATGGACTCTTCCTTACCCCAGTAAGATGATGTGGCTGCTCGAACGCAACATTATTCAAATAAATTCCAGTGGCCTGGCACTCTCCTAGTGCTCTCAATCCAGGCTATTTGCATGTGCAATATAGGCTATACTCTCGAAATATTACTTCTATGATTTAAGTTCTCAAAACATTGACTTTTATTCTCGTATTTCAACTTTCTCAAAATATTACGGCTTTAAACTCGTAATCTTAGATTTTTATTTTTTAATGTGGCACTAAAACGCTGTAGTAATTTGTTGTATCCTTGCTGATTTTTTTTTTTTTTTTTTTCCTTTTACCCCAAACATTTGAATGGTATAATGCTTTCATCAAAAATATTAAGCAGCACAACTGTTTTCGAACATGTCAAAAACATTCAACAAATCTTCATTTTAAACTTTTGTCTTTAGGTGCCCAAATTTTCTTGACCAAACCCCAACCCACAAGCCTCCTGCAACACCAGCAGAAGCTTTGACCAATCACGTTAGACGATTCACAATCACTACATTCCAGTTCCTGCCTGAAGATGCCAATCTGCAGACAGATGAGGAGGTAAAAAAACAGCCCAGGAAGTGTTTAGAAATCTAGATGTCATCTAGGCACAGAAAATTAAAATTGATATGTGACTTTAATTGATATGTGACTTTTGGTTTATCAGATTTATTTTATGTGTTCGACGGAGGTTTGTCTGCCCTCAGATGGTCCATGTGTTGAGGGCTGCTTTGCAGGTGAGTGTCAGCCATTGTACTTCATTCCCTCAGTATACAGTTACAACCATAATGTTTTATTTTCTTTTTTTAAACCATCTCTGACTTCAAGTAGTTTTACTACAGTCTTCAAAGCTCATTGTACACTTTTACTGGTTTCATTTCATTCACCTAAAGCACTTTGTCTTTCCAGACCCCTCTAATGTGAAGTCCTGAGAGAAGGCTGATGAGCTGGACAAAGCCCAACTAATATATCACCATTCTTTTTGTTTGACAGATGTACACGGTCTCGATAGCAATCACAAAACAATAAAGCTTTGAAACAGTCATTTATGGCAAGTTGTGTTTAAAATGGCATCCAATTAGATGGACTTGAGAAGAACACTTGGTTATGTTTCTTAGTTGCTGACTGTGGATTTATGCACAAGTTTAACTTGTGCGAAATGGCTATAAACAAACATGTTTTGCAGTGACTCAGATGAACCTGCAGCCATCAGCTGCGCTGCTGCTTGACTCATTTCTGTATTACCAGGTCCGTCTGTATGAGTCAGCGTTGCATTGTGCACTGTATATTTTTCTTAGCTTTTAATGGTTTATTACTGATGTACAGCTATAATGACACTTTCATTATCTCACATAACGCTGTTCCTAAGCACTGCTGCATGAAAAACTGACTTGGTTTAAACATATAGAAGAAAATATAAATTATAATACTTTCTGTGTTTAAAGCTCATTTATGTACATTCACAAAAGTCTCGGTTAGATAGGCACTTGGGTCCTCCTGGAGGAAAGTGTGTGTGTTCAGCTGAAGGGTCTGTAGTGTTTTCTGCTGTGAGTGATCAGGTTGGAGCTCTGGCTGAAGGCTTTACCACATACTTTACACACATGAGGCTTCTCTCCTGAACAAAAAAACAAAATAAACCTTGTCAAATGAGGAGCAATCAAAACAAAACATGCGCTCAGTATCCACCTTTTTCTTCCGGTAAGAGTGGTAAATTTTATGGGTCTGGCTTCTGGTCTTATTGCATCAAGCTGTTTTTAGCTATACAAAATGGCTCGTTTTGCTGCTTCATTTCGCAAATTGGTGTGTCTTACCATAATATTTTAATGTATTAACATTATGAGCGCACTGGTTTGTAGTGCAAACAGTTTTACTAATAGACCATTTCACTAGATGTAAACAACACTGGTCCAGAAGCACTTCCTGTTTTTTTTTTGTGTATTTTTTTTTATTTTATTTCACATATACAAATACATCTTAAAGGTGCTAATGTAACATTTTCATCCAGTCAAATGTTATGTTGGTTGTATTTTTTTGTGATGTTTGTGTAAAGTTAAAAAAAAAAAAAGAAACAGGAAGTGTATCGGGACCAGTATGTTTACATTTGACGAAATGGTCTATATTGCACGTTGTTGTTATTCTAGTCATTTCCCTGACGGCTAATGAACCGGAAGTCTCATAGGCTTACTTTAGTGTTAAAGAAAAAGGTTGATAGGGACATATTACTGAAGATTGCGGAGGTTCTGATAATGGACACAATTTTCCCCAATTTTAATCTATCCTGATGTTTCAAACCTATTCAAAGTTTCAAATCTCAGTCTCACCGGTGTGTATGAAGGTGTGTTTCTTCATGTCGGATTTCTGGTGGAATCTCTTGCCACAGTACTGACAGGGATATGGCCGTGTGTCCGAGTGGATCAGGAGATGGGTGGACAGAGTGGATGAGCGTTTGAATATTTTCCCACATTCCTTACACTCAAAAGTTCGTTCCTAAAATTCAAAATGAATTTATATATTACTTATTTATATTTTACTTAAACATTGTCATTTTTGTATGCTTAATTTTTATCTTAAATAATCGCTTACAATAAACTATAAACGCCTGCTAAACTACATACTAAATATGAGAAACAAGTTAGAACTGGCAGAGATAAAAGCATACCGTACATTAAAAAAACACGATTCAAAAGAGTACGCTGCAGTTGCACTATTAAGCATTAGAGGGAGACATACAACAACCTTTCATCGTGAACATTGCAAACTAATAATCGTACCTTAACCCTGCATGGCATCACGGGATCCTTGCTGTCACGGAATAGCAGAGATCGTCCATGATGACCATGCGATCTGTACACGTGAGACTCCATGCGAGCAAGAGAAGAGAAAACCTAATGGAAAAATAAAAATTTATAGAACGACTCAGGAAGTGAATAGTTTTCCTTGGCAGGCCAAAATCAAGCGAAATACAATGAAAGTGTTATTCAAGGAAAACGTTTTGTCTTGTATTTTTTGGTGTGCAGGATTTACGGACTGGATGAGCTGGCCACGTGAGTGGATATGTATTTTAACAAGAAATTCTTTCAAACATGGCCCGAAGACAATTTTCTTCAGTGGTTCATTTGTTTTACTGTGTTACATAAGAAAATAACTGTCTTTTGAGGATTTTTCTCTTTTTTTGGACACAAAAAGCATACCTTGCCACATAAGCTGCAATGTTTTGGGCCTAAATCCCTTCGAGGACTCATCAGAGAACAGTCCAGTGAACTGTCTCTGCTGTTAAGCCCTTGTATGTCTGCTATGTCTCTAGAGTTGACAGGTAACCAGTGCACTGGAGACGGAGGAGGGCCGTACCGGAAACCTGCTGGATCTGCAGAAACCCAGTGAAGAATGAGTGTTAAACGCATGGGAAGATCTAAAAAAATGTTAGATTTTTTTGCATTATATGGCTGCATTATAAATGAATTCCGTTTATAAACATACCCGTTTTCCAATCATTAGCGAGACTGTTGTGTGTGCTGTTTTGCTGCATGATTGGAGAATATGGTTGTATCTCTTGGCCCGATTCCTCTGGGAGTGTAGCCACTTTTAGGGGGACAGACCAGCCCACCAGGCCTAGATAGGGCACGTCAGCAATGGGAACAGAGGAACGAAAGCCTCCCTTCTTGCTCTTTTTCACCAGAAACGAACGAGGCATAATGAACAGAGAGAGCTAGAACCAGCAACAGAGAAGATTGTCCTGCAGGACTAAATATGGAGAGAGGAAAAAACATGACAACCATATATATAGGAACATGATACATATTAAATCTCAGCAGAATATATGTATAGATTTGAATGAGAATTGCTTATAATGAGGGGGAAAAAAGCTTTTTTTTTTGTGACCAGTAGGGGAAGCACAGATTCTCTTAAGAGTCTAAAAGATTTTTTTCCTACATCTCTCTGCATGGCTTTGCTCTGTTTGAGCATCAGTGACTCCAAATTTTGCAAACAACAGCCTTCGTGAAGGCAAAAATGCATTTGCAGAGTAAAAGAATTAAACGTATTTTTGATAATTCATGAAAAGCGAACTCAAGATAGTAAACGGAAATGTGTTCTCATCTTGCAAGTCAGAGATTCTCAGATGCTAATCAGAGCAGCTTCATGACAGCGTATTCCTGTGGAAACACTAAATAATCTCTATTATTTACAATTACTTTATGAAATGAATTAGGTATTACTTTGAGATTCAGTCGAGAATAGCAATATTCAAATATGAATAAATAAATTTCTATAGCACCTTCTATGGTATATCTACTCTTGCTTTAGGATGTCATGTTATCAATAGGTCTGTGTTTAAAAAAACAGATTTATTTAGTATTAAATATTGTGGCAATTTTCAAAATAAATTACTTGATGTTGTTTATTTAAAAAATGAAAATAGCTCTTTAATGGCTGTATCTTATGTACAGAAAATTATATATTTAACAGTGCAATAAGAAAAAATGTGTGTAACATTCAATGTATTGGTTTTAAATATAAGTTCATTAAATGCTCAACATACTATTCAAGCAAAGTTTAAACAGTGATAATTGTTTTGATTATCCTTCAACATTTAGTCATGAAACTAATGAAATACTAATACATCAAATTTAAAATATTAACTCACAAAGAGAAAAACTTTCGAAACTCACTCACTTGTGTGTACTTTGGCAAAAGCAGACTACAGAACTTAAAACAAATATTGAATTTAATAAAAATGTAATTAAAAAGCTAATTTAGTCATTACTTCAAATGTACAAACTGAGATTACAGTGTTTTCAAATTGATTTTTCGTCTATTTTTGTTGTACCACAGACAGAAAATCTTACAGTGACATCTTACGGTGTTGACTGAAAAAAAAAAAAACATTTTATATCACATATTGAAAATTGTTGTGTTTTTGGTATTACAAATGGGAGACATTACTTAAAAACAAACAAATTTCTTTACAACTTGTGTGATTACTTCAAATGATCATTTTTACATTTCTCTAGACGCTTTGTGATCTTGCTGACAGCGAGCAAGTGAATGTGGAAAGAGGACGTTCAGGATGAAGACTTTGATAATGTTTAAAAATGTTTCATAAATATCTTACAGTGTGTAGGGACACATAAAGTATCATAAAAAGTATATTTAACGCTTTCCTTCAGGACACAGTAGCATTGTTTCAAAGATTCATATTTTATTTTTAGTTTTAATATAAGCTATATGTTAATCTAAATAAAGTATTGAGTTATATGCTATGAGGACAGGTGTTTTAGTGATATAAAGTGAAAAAGACATTGTAAATCCTAAACCTATTTTCAAAACTAATGAATTAGTGCCATTAGTGCTATTCGAACTTCTCTTCAACTTGTTAAATGAATTGTTAGGACTTACCAGTAAATGCGTCCACGAACTGCCAATGTTTTCACGAGGTGTTTCTATAATAACATACACATTAAATGCAGTAGAAGTCTCACTTTTATCTGACTGCATTTACTGCAAACAGATGATGCCGAGATATGGTGTCGTGTCTCTGTCACAAGCAGTAATAAATCACTGAGGACAGGTGCGCGTTCCTTAAAGCGCAGCAAAACTGAAACCTCGGTAACGCGCGCTCACAGCACCGGCCGACCACAGACGCGTCAATTTCCGCCGTGCGCTCTGCCTCGAGCTGTTACAAACCAGACTTACACTAACCGTAACTGCTGCTGCTGCTGCTGCAGTGAGAAAGAAAACTAAAGAGTAAAATAAATCAGGGTGGTCTCATCGAAAAGCAACCCTTTTCTGTTGGATATACATCGTAAGCACCTATTTTGTTTAACTGTGTGTGTTACTAATAAAAAACACTGCGGTTATGTTCTCATTGCAAAAATGGCTGCAGTAGTCATTCAGTGCAAATGTAAACCATAGGTAGGCTTAATAGTGTGATATGGTTTTGATGGTGTGATTGTGACACATCATTCTAACTCACATTGGCTTTTGGCCCTGAAGGTACAAACAGTCACAGACCCCATGCAGACAGACGAGAAAGAGTGGAAGAGAGGGAAAAGTGATGAGACTGAAGAAAGACTGACGAACTGTGGAGAGTGTGGTTGTGTGAGGTGCAACAAGACTTTGCTCTTTGGCCCATGCCTTAAAACCATATAAATAACTGACATTAAGTCCTCACATTTAGGCCAACTGACATGACATTTGTGCTGTAGGAATGACAAATAGGACGATACTCTCAGTTGGGTTTGTCTGAATGCTGCAGTTTTGCAAGAAATTAGTTTACATTTTTTAAAACAACTTTTTCCATGTTATCCTCAGCAAGAAATTTGAAATATGTTTAAAATTATGTACATACATAGAAGTAAGCAGCCTAATTAAAGGGATAGTTCGCCCAAAGTTTCTTTCGTCTGTTGAACATCAAAGATATTTTGAAGAATGTGGGTAACCAAGCAGTTGCTGGTCCCCAATGACTTCCATAGTATGAAAAATATACAGAAGTCAGTGGGTACCAGTAAGTGTCTGGTTACCCACTTTCTTCAGAATATCTTCTTTCGTGTTCCAGAGAAGAAAGAAATACATACAGGTTTGGACTTGAGGGTAAATAATGACAGGAGTTTTTTTTTCATTTTTGGGTGAACTATCCCTTTAAATTTGTTCTATTCAATATAAAATGATAAGAAGCATAACAAGGTCACAAGACCAGCTGAATTTCTAACCAAAAACATGCAGAGCTTAGAAGGAACGGTTTAATTAAAATCATCAAATGTCATCATTTACTTACCCTCTGTACCACTTTAGTAGTTCTGCACAACACAGAAAAAGATATTTTGAATGTCTCAGTGTTTTTTTTTTGTCCATACAATGAAAATCAATGGGCAAATCAATGTTCTTTGGACTCTAACACACAAAACATCTTCTGTTACACTCTGGTTGTTCTTAAAGGGTTAATTTACCCAAAAATGAAAATTCTGTCATTAATTATTCACCCTCGCGTCGTTACAAACGTGTAAGATCTTCATTCATCTTCGCAACACAAATGAATGTATTTTTGATGAAATCCGAGAGCTTTCTGACCCTGCATAGACAGCAACGCAACTGCCAAGTTCAAGGCCCATAAAGGTAGTAAGGACATTGTTAAAATTGTCCATGTGACATCAGTGGTTCAATTGTAATGTTATAAAGCTACAAGAATATTTTTTGTGCGCAAAGAAAGCAAAAATAATTCAACAATTTTATCTCTTCCGTGCCAGTCTTCGACACTTCGCTTTCATGACAGTGCTCTCATGAACACACATTTAAGTCTGACACGGAAAAGAAGAAATTGTTGAATAAAAATGTTAAAAAAATGTATTTTTATTAATTACTTGTTTACTATGGTGTAACAATACTGTCAATATCGTGGTATCGCGATAGCAAAACTCTCAATATTATCGTTGGCATGTGACGATTTGAATCGATAGGGCTTCCGGGCAAATTGTAAAAAAAAGTGTAGTTTTAAAAATATATTTAAACTTACTATTTTGGGCCATATGCTCTTGCACACTATCTGTCAAACAAACTAAATCCGAAAGCACAATATGGCTTAATCCCTTCATCTGTTTTCGCAGCGCATTTCAAAGTGAAGCGCACACTTCATTCAGGCGATCAGCACGTGATCCAATTTTTTTTCTGTACCTTAAAATGGCCCAGTCAGAGGCTTTGCTAGACTTAAAGCTCTACTGAGACCAAGCGGCAACCACGTACGTGACTAAAACTGCAATTCATCGACTGACCGCTAGAGACTGGCTGCAAAGGGAGTCAATCCCATAGACTCCCCGTGTTAAAATGCCCAACTATACACCAAAAAAAATATGTTTACAGCTTGGTACAAAAAGTGGTTTTGGTCTATATAGCTAATTATGCCCTTCATGTCAACTGTGAGGGGGGTGAATATTTTTTTATAACTCATCCGTTTCAATTATATTAAGCCTTAAAGTTCTGCATAATGTAGGGCGTGGCCACTTGAGTGACCGGTGGATTGCCGCTGCTGTCACCACTGTCGCGCTAGGCGGGCGTGGTTTCAGCAAGCAGTTCCACCCACGTCCCGCCTCTTTGCCCATTTTTGGTTATCCGGGAGTGACGTGTGGTGACGCGATTCCAAGATGGCGACGGCCGACTTCCGCCCACTAAGCTTCAAAAATGCTCTTCAGAAACCTACGGTTGACGTCACGGACACTACGGCCTATAAATACAAGATATTAATAAATGTTACATTTAAAAGTTGAATAAAGTTAAATGTACATTTAGAGTAAATGATTTTTGAATTTGAATTTATTTGAATTTTCATCCCTTTTATGCAAAATAATACCTACACACGACACCAAAATTTGAACTTTGCGAATGTATAGCATAAATGTTTATTTTTTTTAAATACATTTTATTTATCATCAAATACAGAACACTGGATCATCATTTGATAACATTGCCACTTATATAATCTTTAGTACTGTCATTCTTAATAACACATCAGTAAAACTGTAGGAGAGAGAGGATGTGGTCTGATGATGGGTGTCATGGGGAGACTACTGGACATTTACGTACTGGTGAAAGGAGGTAAGGCAGCTGTTGGAGCACTATAGAGGAGGTGATGTCCCATCAGCCTCTGCGTTACGACCTCACGCCCTCACCGACCATTTATTTCCTATGGCTACACCTGAAAGCATAATGTGATGTGTATGAAATATGGACCTCTGCTTTTAGGGTTGGGGTTGCTGTTTTAACACACACAGTACTAAATACAGTACATACAGCAAGCACATTTTTTTGTATGCTTGTAACAATTGAATGACATTACATGCGCTATATACAAATATTATTTTCCCTAATTTATGCATCCATCTCCACAAAAAGAACAGTTTTGTTTGCAATGATTTAGTATACTGCAATATAAAAAATAACCTGATGGAGGCATTAAATAATATGATAAGTAGTGATTTTCTTCAAGCCCATACATAAAAGTGTACATTTATGCATTTTGTTGTAGTTAGGTTGTCTACTGTAACTAAAACATATCTTACATGAAACCATTAATGGTTTCATTATGATTATCGCTGACATGCCGACCTTTAAACAACAATATCAGAAAAGAGTGAGAGATAAAAACTGGCATTAAAAAGACTACAAAAAACGAAAAGATGATATCAGGTAACAGCATATAAAATTATTCAGCTTCAACTGAAACAGCGATAAAATGTTCTGAGATATGTGACAGACTTAATGCAGGGAAAACTGACTCATAATACCACAAAGTATTGATATTATTATCACCAGAACATTTTTCATTCATCTTTTTTTCTTCTTCCACTGATTAGAACATAATTCAGCCATTCTGAAGGTGAAATTAGAGCTCAATGTGAGACAGAAATGTGTTTGACCATATTACCCATCTAATTCCTGGTCGGGTAATGATAAATGAAGTCTAGTAAGACTGACTTTTTGTTTTAAACAAAATCGACTCACTAAACAGCACACCTCTCATCCGAAGTTCATTTCAAAACAGCCATTTCTGATTTCCTATTAGCAAATTTTCTTCAGAAGCTAAAACTCACACCACAAAACCGTTGCGTTTTGTAATCAAGTTGTGAAGAAAGTTCCCTTCGACTATTTGAAATCCAACAGCCCCAAACCAGAACAAATGTTGGTAAAACAACTACTTGATAAAGCTCGATCAGTTTCAGAGACCCTCTGAGGTTTGCCTTTAAAGATCAGAAAGACACGAGAGGTGCAAAGCGACTTCCTTTACTTGCTGCTTTTCTTGTAAAGAACACGGTTCATAAACCGTACAACCTTCTGAAACCGGTTTGTGGATGGTTTTAAATGTTACAGAGGTCACTGGGGAACAGGAAGGATGTGCTAAATCAGAGTAAAGCCCTAGCATAGATGATGCTAGTGCAATATGAAACAATATTAAAATCTCAAGCTCAGGTTTGATCAAGGGAAAAATAGCAAGCGGTTTCACACGAACCATTGATAAACAATTTCGCGTTAGACGAAAAACAACCTTCAGTCAATACAACACTGTGGTAGGTTAAAACAGCAACCCCAGGTAACCTTGAAAACTCACAACCACTCAAAAGGAGCTTTATGAACACACATGAATGCTTTTGATGTAATATACTGTAAATACTTCTTCCAAAATGTCTTGTAATGCATCATACTGTCATAAGATATGACTGAGAGCAGCTTCTCACTGGTTTTTGTCGATAAACGTTAAAGGGTGCAAATGTCGGCAATGTATCGCTCTCAGAAAGTCATGTAAACATGTAAAATGTTTGATAAATGCAACGCCCGACGAGCTTTAGCAAAATGAGGCAGTGGTGGGGAAAGGCAATGACACTGATGCACCATGTGTGGTCAGACAAACACGGCATCGTAGACAGTACTGAGTAAGATGGAAGTCTTCAAGACAGGTTACGAAATAGTGGGTAAAAAATTAAAGTGACCAAACTCGATTAAAAGGAAGAAAACTGTTACAAGTATGAAATATTTGTATAACATACGTATATATACAAAACCTCACATTATTTTGTGAATTGACTGTGAATTTAGTGTAGCAGTTACGTTTGTTTGTAAACCGTCCGTAGTTCAGTCAAATGCAAGCAAGCTTTTCGCCAAAAAAACGAAGACGACTTAGAGCTACAGTCTTCAGGAAGTTGCTTTAGAACCAGCACGAACCTATAAAAATCTGAATCTGACTTAAGATGGTCAATAGTTGTGAAATGTAAATCAATATCGCATAGTTGCTCGAGGTCTAGGCAACTCATTGCTGGTAAGCGTCAAGTCAATAATAACTTCACAGTATATCTTGGACTTATAGTTCTACCTTACATGGGAGAGGGGTTAAAAATAATAATAATAAAATAACTAGATATGTCATAGCAGCAGTTGTTTTTCTTTTCTTTACCCTTTTTTTAAACTAATCTCTTTTCTGGAGACCCTGTTGTTTCAGCTTCATGCTGTTGTTCAGGATTGGCACAGAAGAATAGTATAAATTAAATAGTTTGGCCTCTGCATGAAGTACATGTACATTAAAAAACATAAATGAAATAAACATATAAATAACATAAAAAAAAACATTTGGCAATGTTGACAGTTTTCTTTTGCAATGGATATTTTCCATTCCAAATTTTGATCACCTTTCTTTGTTTTGTATAAAACACACACAAATACATGGATGAGCTACGGTAATATTCATCTATGTATGTAACTATTAACATCCCTATTATGTTATATAATAAGACTTTGTTCGTTCGTGTTTTCTCTGCTTCAGCTTTCAGCTCTCATTAAAGTGATTGTAGTGTCTGTTGCGTTTGAGATAAACATAAAAGGTGCAAATCCTCTCCACAGGAACACAACCAAAACAAAACAAAACAAAACAAAACAAAGCAAAAAAAACGAAGAACGTCCAGGCTGAGAGAGGCAAACAGCAGAGATGTTCTCTACGTTTGACGCCAACTGAGCGTGAAAGACAGTCCCATGATTTGATAGGTTGCTGCAAACTTTTAGTACACCTGAAGGTGTTTCCTGCTTGGTTTTTCTCTCTTCTGTCATCTCATTTCAAGCCAGATGGCTGTTGTATTGGTGATGTTGGTATGCTCACAGGGATTGAGTGAGTGTCTGGTTAAATCAGAGGTAGTTTCAAGGCCACACTGTTTTCTTTAAAAAGAGAATATGGCAAAAATGGCCGAACTTTCTGGCACTCTGAGAAGAGGACAGTTTGCCTTCTGTATGCATGTATGTTTTGTTACACAGAACTCCGAATTCAGTCCTGGGAAGAAATACAATACGTTTAAGAATTGTGCAACAGACACGCTGACAAAAAGACAGTAAAAGAGAGAAAAAGACAAAGAGAAAGTATAAGAGAGAGAAACGCAGAGGCTGTGTCCGAAACCGAAGGCAGCTGCCATGGATTTGTCTAAAGGTACCACCTTCCAAAACACCAAACACCACATCTTATCTAGTTCAAGTAAAATTTAGATATAATTAAATATTTAGTGACTACAATAGCTGCTTTTCTTCCACTGGGCTGAACGGCTTTAAGAACGATAAAGAATGGCCCAGAATTCTCAGCAAGATTAGCTAATTGCAGGCTTGTTGCGATAACACCGGTTACATCACTTGCACACCGCGGCACCGCCCCCACGTCGTTTTGATTTTTTTTAACAGTAATAAAAATAATTAGTTCAGTTAGAGAACAGATAGTACAATTATAAACTGAACACGGCTGCTTAATACAGTGTGTCGAACAAAAGATCAGCAGCAGGAGTCGAGCTGACGAGTGAGGTGAGAAAGGAAAGACGTTGGCGAAAGATTTCGTTTTGAAACGAAATATTAAAGCAGATTTAAAAATATTTTGGATTTTGAGAGGCCTGTTGACTTGCCGTTTATCTAAAAGGTGATATTGAAAGTTCATTGTAAGAATTTTAGTTTCTTATTTATTTGTTTCCACTGTGTTTGCTGATGTTCCGTTTTTTCTAATTACAATTTGTAGAAGATATCTGTTATTTTATATTAGGCCTATACCATGGGGTATTTGTTTTTTCTTACTTCACATCCCTACCTAACTGTGCTGAACCGTGCTGACTAAAAGCGTGAAGTGACGTTACTGTTCAGGATTGGTCACTTGTTTGTTGTCTGGCTACTAGTTTCTCTCTATTTAAGTGAAATAAACAGAAATTTCTGAAGAATGTTTTGATTATCCTTCATAACGCAGTTGCTATTTACATCTCATACTGTATGTAAACACTATTACGAACTCTGTTATCAGCATCCCAGTGGAAAACGAAACCATTGTCGTGCCAACTGGCCCGGATCGGCACACAAAAGAATTTTTAAAGGGACAGTTCACCTAAAAATGAAAATTGCCCCATGATTTACTCACTCTAATGCCATCCTGTATGTGTATGACTTTCTTCTTTCAGACAATCAGAGATATATTAAAAAATGTTCTGGCTCTTCCATGCTTTATAACGGCAGTGAATGGGTGTTGATATTTTGAAGTTCAATAAAGTGCGTCCATCCATCATAAAAAGTGCTCCACACGGCTCCGGGGGTTAATAAAGGCCTTCTCAAGTGAATCGATGCATTTGTGTAAGAAAAATATCCATATTTAAAACTTTATAAACGGTAATCTCTAGTTTCCACTAATATGTGCGTTCACAAGAGAGAGTGGCGTTCCAGCAGATGACGTAGGATGTTGGCGTAGTGTAAGAATATGCTAGTCTTGCAAGAACCAAGTTTTGTTTTTAGCAAAGGAAAACCAGTCTCCTCTCGGCTTATATAGAAATCCTCTGACATTCTTTTTATTTTAAATACAAATCCTTGTTTTGTACTTTGAATTTGTGACCGGTGTTTGCTGGCTCCTCTGCACTTCCGCATTCATCACTGTCTACGTCCTACATCATCGTGAACACGTGTAGGACAGTTAGCAGAAGCTAGAGATTATGGTTTATAAAGCTTTAAATATGGATATTTTTCTTACACAAATGCATTGATTTGCTTCAGAAGGCCTTTACCAACCCCTGGAGCTCTGTGGAGCACTTTTTATGATAGATGGATGCACTTTATTGAACTTTATAATCTCAACACCCATTAACCGCCATTATAAAGCTTGGCAGAGCCAGGACATTTCGTAATACAACTCTGACTGTATTTAACTGACAGAAGAAAGTCATTTACACCTAGAATGGCTTGAGGGTGAGTAAATCATGGGGTAATTTTCATTTTTGAGTGAACTATCCCTTTAAGAAACAAGAACGGTTTGGCCCGATGGTGGAAAAGTAGCTAACATAATTTCTGTGTAGATATGTAAACTTACGTTTTTAAAAACATCTAATCTCTTTATCAGATGTCATTTTATGTCTGACCACCAAACGGAGAGCACAGGAGATATTATAAGTAAAGATTGTGGATTTAAGTCGAACAAATGGAAGGCAAACACTGTATTTGGACGTGCCTTGGTGCCCTCGTACCTTACTACCAGCAAAAGTGCGTTTTTCAAGTTTCGGACACAGCTTGAATGAGGGCGAAGTATACTATGAGAGTGTCACGCTATGCATCGGTTTCCTGCCCTACCTCTGACAGCTTCTGGGTGGATGTACATAATCTCTCTCTCACGCTATATGTGTGTGCATTTTGTGCAGTCTATTCCTAAAGGTTTCCGTCCATCTCGTCTCACCATTTCAAGCAATCTCAGTTCTCGAGTGCTTCGGTGCACACCATACTCGGGTAAAGCTGCTGCTGGGTAGGCAGAGGGTCTTGGCAGGGAGTCTGAATGGGGTTCCTTTCCTCGCCGTCGCTGTCCGTGCTGCCTTGACTGTCCAGACGAGGTGACGAATGGTGCGGATACAGGGAGCTCACAGGCAGGTGGCTCTGAAGAGGGTCCTCGTCCGAACTGAGGTAATCACCTTCTGCAGACGCTGGGCTTTCCAAACACAGGTCCTGATAAACGCCACCACCAGTATTTTGGAACTTGGAAGGCTGTCCACGCAGCTGCCTGATCTAAAATATTTAAGAGAAGAGAGTTGACTATCCTTATATTTTGGCAAACATTCTTAAAAACACAGCTCTGAAGAAAATAATTTTACCAATGCTGGATTAGTGCCTTTTAGACTTTTTTAAAAAGATTTTATGCTGGTGCTGTGGGATGTTTTTTAGAAAGCAGGTTGAAGCAAAAACCCCTGTCCTCGGAGGGGAACATCCTGGAAGCAGGTTTTGACCCCTGAGAATGCGATTGGGCTAGTTTTGGATATTAATGGGCTACTTTTGAGTAATAATTGGACTGGTTTTGTTACACATACTTGGCAACCCTGGTTTTAATGGTTAAGTAAAAATATTAATCAAAAAGCATGTCTAATTAATTGAAATCATGAAACTTTATTAATGGTTTAACAAAAAGTACATATTTAAGGCCCTAGGAAAGCTGTTTTACTTTTCTCCCCCTCTAATTTAGTTTTATTTTACCAAATTCTGTGTTTTCCATTTATTCTCTGGATTCTATTTTACATTTTAATTTATTCTTATTGTATTTATTGATTTTCAGAAATACTGTGTTGTTTAAAAACACTGTGTAAAAAAATTTTTTTTTGTAAATAAACTCTGGTAAATAATTTTTCTGGTAAATGTTCTTTAAAAGTTTCAATCAAATTTCAAACCTACATACAATACAGACTGATGCACAAATGCGGATTTGTTCTAGCTGTCTAAAATATGTAAAATAAAAACATAACTATTTAGCTAAAACAGTAAAACTGGCTTGTTCTGTTGTCCAAAATGGCAGGTCTTGAGCATCACTCCTACATGAAGAGATAATAGATGCTGACAATAATAATTAAATACTAATGAAATTTAAAAGGAAGCAGGCTTTCATATTATGTAGTGACAGTGAGATTAGGTACAAGTTCCAATTTATAAAGAAAATAAAATAGAAAACCACAGCAATTCCAGAGTCATTTCCAGAACCAGGATGCCAAAAATTGATCACAAATTTTCTAAGCATCAAATTTCTTTAGTTTATTGTAGATTCAAAAATGTAAACACTAACATTAAGGGCACACTACATTTACCTGAATAAACCATATTTTTTTCACTTGAATTGTCAAAGTAATTCTACTAAACTGCCTGCAACAGGTTGGTTTGTTTCCATAGCAACATACCAACATATGTTTCCATAGCAATGATAAGTGGTTATCATTAATATGCGTTAATGTAGAATTTAAGCACTGAATATTAAAGAGGTTTGAGCGTAGTATAAACATGCACTGTGGTTGAAATCAATTTGTCAATCTTATTTCTATGTTAAATACACTGTGGTTTTGATTAATTGATTAAGAAGTGTTTTTACTGAGACTTTGATGTTAGACAGATTATTTGGCAGCAAATAAGAATATAGTGGAAAAACGGTTTAATAAAATCAATGTTACAAAAATAATTCACAAATCATCTGATAAAAGTAAGAATGGTAAAAGTATGTATGTAGTAAGAATGCAAGAATTTTAGCGGTTTAATTTGTTTATCTATTTTATTTACCTACAACTAACTACAAGGCTGTTTTTGATATTTAAATTTTGTGGCATCATTTGTATGTTTAAATCTGCATGTGCACCGTGTGTGAATCATGTAGACAGTGGATTTTCTTGCGTGACAGAAATGGACCACAATTTTTTGCTCTCATTTCAGATCTTCCCTTCTGAGTCAGTGAGCACAAGTGAGTGTGTTTGCGTGTGTGTATGTCTTAACATTCGTGAGAGCCTAAAACAGGTATTATGCTAAAATCTCAGATCTGAAACGTCATGGGTTTCCCAATAAGTGCTTTAGCAATTTGTGAGTGTGGGAGTGGGAGGGGCTGTGGTTAACCAATGGAAAAGCTTCCTGAGACAATCATCTACACAAGCCCCACCTCTCACTTCCTCTGTCTGGTTGATCTCGTTTCAGCCAAAACCACAGAGCAAAAAGTCAGTGCACAGCACTTCCGAATTAGGACATCACCGAGATTTTTAAAAGTACTGTTGATGAAACATTTACAAATCGTAATGAAAAACACATTAAATGCTGAAATACTGAAAAACTGCAAGATGTGCCATAGTGCCCAAAGAATGTACAAAGATTACAAAAAAATGAAAAATTACATATATATATATAATAGAAAAAGTATTTGATTACATATAAATAATTAAATATATATAAATAGAATAGAAAAACATATATACATGTAAATAGAAATGAAATTATATATATATATATATATATATATATATAAAATAGAAAAAATATTTGATTAAATGTAAATATAGAAATATATATACAAAATAGAAAAAAATATATATGTGTATAAATGTAAATAGAAATAG